>JAZKJV010003235.1:0-22334 GCA_037367405.1 Ottelia alismoides | reverse complement strand
TTCCATTCAGCTTGTGCACCATGATGACATATCCACAACAGTGACAACATCGGAAGATTCAGACAATGTACTCCAAAAACTGTTTATCTGATTTTCTTCTTTTCTTCTTTTTCTTTTCTTTTTCTATCTTCTTTTTGTATCTAAAAGGTGCCGCCCTTGTAGACAGTTTTCTATACTTACGACATACTTTGTCCTAAGTATAGGGGGGATGTGCACCCTGAGTTTTTCATTTCATTTCTATCCTCTCCATTGTCTCCTCTTCTTGTCTATACTTAGGAATATCTTACCCTAAGTATAGGGGGAGACAATCTGAGTACGATCTGTGTATTCCCACCCTTGACCCTTCCTGCCTTGTGTACAATCTGCTATACTTAGGATTATTTGATCCTAGGTATAGGGGGGACGATCAACTTCTCATTCATTCATTCATTCCCATATATTCTTTAGATCTGTCTATACTCAGTACGAGTTACGTCTTCTCTTGTTTCTTTGACCTATGAGGACATAGCTCAAACTAAGTATAGGGGGGTTCGTATATACCTTGTATATACTTTAAGCCATAACTCATACTGTAAATAAAAGTATCATTATTACTATAATAAAAGATGACTGTGAGCTCCTCAGATTCTTACATACTGATTAATAAATCAGGCAATGTAACCTTGTGAAAGATTTGAAACTCTTTGTGAAAACATTTCAAAAGGATTGTAAAAAGTATTCAATCTTTGTAAATATTTTGGATTGCAAAATTTACTTTCTTGGTGTGAAATAAAAATTTTTGAAAAATGATTTGCAAATGGTTTGGAAAATGGTTGTAAAATTATTTGAAAAATCTATTTATGCTGTTTGGAAAACCAACGCAAAATGATTTGCAAATGTGTGTATAGGTTTGTAAAAATAATTTGGACTATAGTTTTCAAAAATCTTTTCCAAAATGATTTTCAAAATAAGGCTGAGGAGTATACACATAAATCTCTCATACAAAAACAAGCAACAATTCCAAATAAAACTTATAAGAGCCCAAATAAGTTTTTGCTCTTTGTATATATTGATTAATAAATCAGGTTAAATAGTTTTGCAAAATGATTTGAAAAATGGTGTGAACTGTTTGGAAAACTTTTTGTGAAACGATTTCAACCTTTGTAAAAATATTTTGATTGCAAAAATTCTTTTATTTGTGTGAAATAAAGGATTTGAAAAACCTATGTGCAAATGTTTTGAAAAACATTTTGTAAAATTATTTTGAAAAATGTATATAGTGTTTGCAAAATCTTTGCAAAATTGCTTTCAAATGTTTGTAAATATTTGCAAAAATTATTTTGTACTATAGTTTTCAAAATGATTTCTCAAATAAATTTGAGGAATAAAAGAAATAAAATGAATCATAAATACATTGAATTCTTTATCAATTGTGTATACACCTAAATAAATCACGTTGACCAATCCTGTAAATTCTTTAAGGCTTGTAAAATAAAGCAGCACACCCGTGTAAAAAGTTGTACATATTTTATACTTTGAGTGCCAAAATTGTTTTACTTGCAAAATTCTTTGTGTAAAACTTTTCTCTTTGCTTTCAAAATTCTTTGAAATTGCATATTTGTAAACAACATTTGCATAGCATCCATATTCTTTGATTGAGCTTGATGATTGAACTAGTCCATTACAGTCGAAGATTGAAACTTGGTTGGACCTTACCGCACCTAACCGCACTGGAACCTTACGGGAACTAGGTTTAAGGTACTTCGGGTCTAGTCAGACTTAATTCTTTGAGAAATCAGGATTGGGTTCAAGTCACCTCAATGGACTAACTAGAACTTTTCGAAATACACGTATGACTCTTGTTGGCCGTGACCTCACTTGGACACTTGCACCTTTCACTTGGCTCAACTCAGTCGGGGTGGTGAGGGGGTTGGATTTGCCAGTCTGAGACGCACACGGGTGGAAACATTCGTCCTCATCTAGGGAGGGAAGTGCACCCCAACCTGGTCCAGTTTCAATGAAGTCGAATGACAGGAGAGTGCGGGTTGCAATAAAGCTTCAAAAGAGGGATAGTCTTCTGGCTCAAGAGGAAAAAGTCCTTATGTAAATGCTGCTGTAAATAGTATGTTGAAAAAAAAAACTCCAAAAAGTGGACAGGCTTGTAACTAAAAATAAAAGTGCCTGCCGGAGTATGTATATATGTTGTACAGAAAATAAGCAAGCTTGAGCATCAAAGTTACACCATGTGAGCCAGCATCTGGATGACTTGACTACACTGGTCTTGCATCCCAGGATAGGTAGCTACATTGGCTACCGTCCATTCTTTTCTTCCCCTCCTCCTCTTGAGTTGGACGCTACTTAAACTTAGAAGGGAATACCCCCTCCTCGACGGTAGAGGGCTGTATTGGGGAATCATTGGGTTGTCATTCTAGAGAAGTCAGTCCCTTTGTCATTTCAGTTGGGGAGAGCCACCATCACTTACACCGTACAAGTCAGCTTCATAGTCATAAGGGTTTGCGTATGATGTAGGCTAGTTCTGACCTGGCTATTGAGGAGATTTGAACTGAGTTCTGTGACTCTCGAAGGCTGTTGTGTTTTAAATTTGGTTCCCAACCAGGTTCCACACACATTTTCACACCAAGGTCTAACCTGTGCTCCAAACTCCGATTTTGTAAGGACAAGAGATTACACTGAAAGCTATCTTATTCATTTTATCTTTTTCTATTTTCAATTTCCTTTTTCTTTTCTTTTCATTCTTTTTGTACGTATTGCATAAGTATTTGCTAGGGACTAGCAAAGGCAAGTATGGGGGGGGGTGATGAACCTCCATTTCATCACCTTTATTCTATCATTTTGGCCTTGAAAACCCCAATAAATGCATGTAAATAGCATCAATTTGTACATAATAGCATCTATTATTTATTGTATTCATTGTACATAAAATAAGGGTTTTAATGTCAAAATTATAGAATAAAGGGGAGAAAAGAAAAAGGAATAAAATATCGCAAATATTTTATGACCCAAACCCCGAGACCAATGCCAACATGGAATTGGTCGACAAGGAATAAAGTAGGGGGAGAAAAGGGCCAGTGTACACTAAATACCTCATTTATTTATGCATTTATGCATTTTTTGACACCTATTTTGTATACAATTATTCATTCATCAAATAAAGAAACTTTTTACATGAAAGTTGTAGATAATAATGTAAATAAAAATACAAAATTGAGTTTGCCTAAAAATAATACTCAGTGTACATTTTATACACAGAATAAAAAGCCAAAATCTCAACTTCACAGACCCATATCTTGCAAATAAAAACTCCAAATCACTCAAACTCACTTTAATTGTATAGAGCTTTCTAAGAACTATTTAATAAAATTGGTTTCATAATTTTTGGAGTCCATATGCAAAAGTTAGGTTTTTGGCCTTCATTGTGCAATCTGCCTGATTAAAATATTCAATTTATTCATTGTCCATTATTTTTATCAAATTATATTTTTAGAATTTTGTAAATAATGTATGTAATATATGTACATATTGAGATTAGAATAAAACTAAAAAGGGCTTATAAAATAAAATAAGTATACGCAAGATAATAGGCATAATACCTATGTCAAGTATATATCTCAATAAAGAAGGGAAACATTCTTTAATTCTTTCATATTTTTATAATATTATAAATATTACATATAACTTATTAAAAATACAAATTCAAAATAAAAATCAAAAAATATATTTAATAAATTAAGTACATAGAATATATAGGTAAAATACCTATAAGTACACCTACATATACATGTACCTATTTATTTAAAAATGGAAATAAACTCATACAAATCAAATAAAAATACCCTCACACTCACAAAAATAAATTATAAATTTATAAAATAAGACAATAAAATAATTAAACAAAATAAACAAAATAAAAATAAAATACACAAAATACATGTAAATACATACATAAATACCTTATTAAAATAAAACCACAACAAAATACATCGAAAAATTAAATAAAAATCATAAACAAATACTACATGAATTAATACACATTTTTCATTTTAAAGAAAATTCTAATAAAATCATTTATTATGGTAAATAAATCATTTTAGAATAAAGTTTCCTGTTTTGTCCTCTAGCGGCCGAGGTGGACCAATGGGGTGCCGGCCTTGGTTGACCGCCCGGTCAACTATCCCATCCGGGACCTGGTGTCTTTGAACTGTCTTTTCCCTGAATTTCTTCCCTTTTTTACGACCATCTCGTCCATCGATCGAGCTCGCTTGCTTCACAAGAAATGATCCCTGATGATCACTGATACCCGCCGATATCTTAGATCAACTTGATGCTCATTGGATTAATCAATAAACGCCGGTCAATAAGGGTCCATCCAGTGTTTATAAATAAGAAGCTCCGCCCCCTCCTCAAATTTGGCCAAATTCATCCACTCAAAAGCCTTGATTTTGATCCTGGGAGGTTCCTCGTGACAGGGGGAGCGTTCCAGCACCTCAAATCGACCGGAGGAGGGAAAGTTTTGACGCGGCGGAGCTCCGACGTCCGTCCTGCTCCCTGGTGACCCCCAGGTATAAGAGCTGCCCTTTATTGCATTTTAGGTAGATTTTAATTTTAGAATTTAAATTCCGTTCTTAGTTTAGTCTGTAGATCCTTAGCTTAGCGTGAAATCGAAACAACAAAGTTCGCCGGACAACCGCCCCAGTCACCTCACTTCGTTCCCCATCGCCTGCTCCATCTCCCGATCGCTTTTGTTCAACCAAGGACCCTCAGTCCTTGCGAATCAGAGCTCCACCTCTGCCTAACGCCGGGGCTCCTCTGCCTCACCCCATTTTGCGACAGAGCTTCAAAACCCGGGGTCGAGGAGATAGCCCTCGTTCCCCCAGTTCTTCCTATGCAGGTCAAACGCAGCAGCGAGCCCTCCTGGGCTCGATTCGATCCAGGAAGAGGCTCCTGGAGGTCTCGACCTTCATCGACCTCGTGCGAGCGCTTCGGACCTCCAGGAGCCATGGCGAGACCATCAGTAGACGCGGAAGGCCTCCCGCTACATCCAGACCATCTCAGACGCGAGGAAGAAGCCTGGAGGAGCCAAAGCTTCACGATCGAAGCTCGCCGCGCGCGAGCTTCTTCCCTGTTCTTCCAGGGGGCTCCATCGCCGTCAGATCAGGAGGCGCGACCCAGATTGAACGTGGACCGTCAGATGAAGCCTTGCACCCACCGTCCGATCAACGAGGCTGATCTAATCTCAGCCTTCATCTGCGAACCGGTATCAGCCGATGGATGCGCGACGCGTGTCCAAGTGAAGTGATCCACACCGTCCACCAGCGCGCATTTAGGGGTAAATTTCTTATTCAGCCCCAGTTTTTTTGTATTTATCGTTCAACTCTGTAAATAAAAGTCGAAGTTTATTTTAGTGTGTAAATTTTGCATGGACCCCCCTGTATGATTGGCATATTACTTTGAGGTCCAGTCCACGTCACCTCACGTGTAGTCCCACGTGAGGTGGCTAATTTGCATATGACCCCCTGTATGTTTGTACATTTATGTTTAGCCCATAAAATAAAAATTCCAGAGTAATATTTTTGTGAAACATTGCATGAAAGACCCTGGACTTTCTGAAATTGCTATTTGGTCCCTGTGGGTACGGATCACGTGTAGTCCCACGTGATGGTCATTTTGCACGGGGGTCCCTAGCGGGCTTCGTATTTCACTTTAGCCCTTAAACTTGCAAATCAAGTGTAATTTTTCTGGTGTTTTTGCACTGTAGCCCCTGTCTTTATTTTTATTTGCAAAAATGCCCCTGCTAGGCCATATATTTTTGTGTGCTTGGTCCATTTATTTCATGCATCATATTAACTTTAAAAATTTTGCAAAAATTAATGTAAGCTCTTGTTAGCTTGTTCTTGCATGCCATATTTTTAGTTTTCCTTTTTGTTGCATTTTTGCAGTTATTAAAAATCAAAAACCTGCATTTTATTTACTGTCTAGCTAGAAAATACCAAAAAAATAATAAACCACCTCGAAAAATTCCAAAAAATTATCTATGGTCTATTTTATCATATACTAATGTCAGTCCAGAAACCACGAAAAATTGCAAAAGAAAAACCCTAAAAATTAGAAATACCTAAAAATCTTTATAAAAATCTAGAAAATCATAGAAAAATCATAAAAATACAAATTATGTTTCTGTCGTTTCCTCCTTTTATTATCTACCCTTTAAAATTGATTTGAGGATTTTTGGGGACCATCTTCTATTTTTAAACCTCACTTCAGTACTGTCCAATAGCTTAAGTCCCTGTTTTCTATTATTGTATTTCTTAAAAAATATCAAAATATTTGGAAAAATACCTAAAAATCACAAAAACAGTAAAAATTTATAAAAACTAAAAAAGTAGTTTATTTCTGCATTTTCGAGCTTTTTTATATGTTTTTGTAAATATTATATCACCCCTCTCCCTACATTGTATATACAATCCAATATTGAAAAAGAAAATTAAAAAAATATATCTATATGTATATATATACATTTATAAAAATCTGAAAACTATAAAAAATCAGAATAGAAAATTAAAAAAAAGAGAAAAATAATGAAAACCCACAAAAATAGGCTCACACAAGGATGACTTTGTTGTACATGCACATCATAGGCTACTTCATTTTTGCATTGCTCTCTGTGGTTCGACCTCTACATGCTTATTCACTATACAATTTGTGGTAGAGTTAAATTTTAATTGACAAATTTTGGGACTCAATTGATTTATTATTTATTGTGGGTTAATTTTTGATCAAATACGAGATTCATTTGTAGTAGTCAACACACCGACTGTTGACTCACAAGGCGAGTCAATACGACTGCTCGTGAATTTCGTGTTTATCAATGCGCCATAACAAAAATAGACCTGTAGAATGAATGGGAAGAGTAGTTCTAGAGAGAGAGAGAGAAAGAGAGGAAGTTTATCTCAAATGTTGGTCTTGATAGAGTATTTTAGACCGAAGCTATGACACGACTTGTTGCTTAGTGGATCATAGTCCCGCATCTATTGTCGACTACAATACTTCCTTGAGATATGGTCCTGTATTCATTTGAATATTCTATTTTACATGCCTTTAACCGCAACAGATGCTTCATAGCATTGATGCATATCAACCTTGTAGAGAGGTACATCCTCATTAAGGATACGATTTTTAGGATATGGTTGCATTTGACTGCAAGTTACTAAGGAGGTAGAGTCTGCGGAGTTGCCCACTTGCAACATGATTATTATAGATGTATAATTGACATAATGAATTGCTCCTATGGGTGAGGATATGGATTTTCTTCATAGTAGTCAACATATGAGATTTTCAGTTTTCCACAATGGGAAAGCATCATTGTCAACAAATGGAGTTTGAGAAGAAGATAGGAATCTTTGGCATTGAAGGCATTAGATACAAGGCATATTTGGTTGCCAACGGTTATAGGCAAAAGGAAGGTGTAAATCACAACAAGATATTATCCCCTATTATAAGAGTTCTAATAGCTTGTGTATTACGTCGAGACTTTGAGCCAATACCGTTAGATGTGGTGATTTGTTTATACGGTGAAATTGAAGAAGACTATTAGATGAGCCAAGCAAAAGAGATTTGCATCTCAAGGAAAGAAAGATCATGCATGCAGGTTGAAGAAGTTCTTGTACGAACTCAAGCGATCTCCCAAGCAATGGTAAAAAAGGTTTGACGGTTCGATACAAGCTTGTGTGATTGCTATATTTGTCATAATAAGTTGAAAGATGGAGCTTTCATCTATCTTTTGCTTTATATCAATTATTTGTTGATTACTATTAAGAAGAAACGTAGAATAGATGGTCCGAAAAAACTTTTTAGTTCAAAGTTTGATCGACCTCGATGTAGGAAGAAGAGTTTAGGCATGAATTCATCATGGAGCCCGCAAAAAACCTCTATTTATTTCAGAAGAATTACATTGAGAAAGTCTTAGTAAGATTCAAAGCATCCACAACCAAGCACCTAGGCATTCTATCTACTTTAGAAATTCATCTTTTAGTATCTTTGATAACTCAATCAAATGTAGATAAAGAGCAGATGCCATAAATTTTCTATGCGACTGCACTTGGATGTTTTACTTATGTCACGAGATGAACAAGACAATATATTGCTTATATTGTGAGCATTTTTCACATATTCATGGGAAATCCCTGGAGTGAGCATTGGCAAGCAGTCAAGTAGATTTTTGAGTATTTATAAGAAACATATGATGTTGGCTTCATCTATATAAGTGATTCAAAATTCTAGGCTGCTAAACATTTAAATCCAAACTATGTTTCAAATGTTCATGCGAGGAGATCAATTGCATGCTGCATTCTTTCTTGGTGTATTTTGCTATTAGTTAAAATGACAATTACAATCCTTTCTTACTTTTGTTGCCATAGTGGTAGAGTATATGATTTTGAAAGAAGTTGCAAACATGGGCGGAAGGGGCAAGTATATCATGTTCGCTCAAAAACTTAAACATCACTTTATTTTCAAAGGATACTTTTAGAATGGACTTAATTATTTTTTGATTAAGTTTTCAAGGTTGATCAACTTTCCGTTTAAATTAATTATTAATGTTATATTTTAAAATATATTATTATTTTCAAATGTGATTTTTAAATTTGACAAATCTAATAATTTAAGCCTCTTTAAATCCATCCCAAAAGGCTAAATTATCAAGTGATTTTTTGAAACAACAAAGTTTATGGTTAAAAATGGAATAACAAAATTTATTTCATTACAAAAAAATGTTAGAAACAATGGAAGAGATAAATGAGTCAGGACACAATTTTATTATAAAATTATACTTACAATTTTAATACTCTGAACGTGATTGAATAAAATATATAAAAGAAACTGAATAGTGGAGGTAAGATCCATGGTCTCCAAAATAATGACCATGTCACTTTACCACTTGACTATTAAATGAATTTAAAATCTCTCTATTACAATATTATTTATACATTTAAAAAGGGTCCATATTGAAAATTTAAGGTATTGCACAAATGGAATATAATAATTGAGGAGGGGTCATGCCTCCCATCGCATGCCCTAGTTCAACCCCTGGTTGCAAAGAAGATATTTATATGAAAAACTTAGTTAGATATCTCACTTTAAGATAAGATCAAGCTAGTATATATTGTGACAACCTTGATGTTAGGGTGAAGCATTGGGCTCGACCCAGTCTAACATGAGAAAACCTGGCTCGATCCTATCAAATTCCATTGGGCCTTGGCAAGGTCGCCGTCAGGAGTTTTGGGCAAATCAAGGGCCCATGCCCAGACTAAGGCCCATGAATTCATGCCCGAGTTTGGGCTGTGCTTTACCCATCCTCGTTTTTGTGTGATTTCGTAACATTTAATTAGAAGATTAACAATCATGGAGTTTTGAAATTTCGGATAATTAGGTGAGGCAATTAGCCACTATCCTATACTAATTCTTAAAATGAACTAGAAAGTCAAGGATTAGAACCAATAAAAATATTATTTACTACCGAGGAAGTTAACTTCCTATCAACACATTAGAACCTTTGTCGCATTTTGGGTTATTTCCTAAGTTTAGTTTTGTATGCAACTTGGGTTTTATGCATATATATTTTTGTTTATGGTAGGTATTTTATATAACATCAAATGATCCGCATTCACCCATATCAGATCTAAGGAGCAGATTTATCTGTATCTTAGTTTAGCATTACATTAGATAATGAGGTAAAGGTATTAGATAAAAGTGCTTTTCGCGATGACTCAGGCCTCGAATTGACTCCTAGTTATGCAACTGAACTCCTGCCCTCGGAAATCTGTCTTCTGGCTTAGCGCACGGAAAACCAAAGGTCAGGTGTCGGAGCTCAAGTGAAAGCCCCTAAGAAACAGAAGGGGCAAGCAAGGGGGGCAACGAGTGGGAGAAATGGAAGAAAGGCTTCCATGGGAAAGAGGCAACTCACTCGCCTCGTTATTTTATATAATCTTTCTTTGACGGGATGAACGGTTAGAGAATACACAAACACAGAGAATGCAGAGAAATGCATATCGGGATTTGGAAAACCGAGTGTACATTTGTTCACATCAGAATTGGAAATTAGTATAATTGATTGGTTCTCTTGAATCCCATGCAAGGTTTTACAAATCGGAACAGATGTTAAACCAGCTAGTCTTCGATTTGATTTGATTAGGTCGGACCATCGGTTCAAATTGGATGAACGAGTGATGATGTCACCATAACATCATCATTCCTATTGACCCAAGAAAAATCAGACCAAGCTTATTTTGCTCGTCGAATCAATCAAACCAATTTTCTGAACCGAGAAAATTGGATATATGATATATATGTTTCGATAAAATAACTATTAAAATTTCAAATCCTTCAATAGGAAAGCATGCTAAAAAAGATTCCTAAGAAATGATATGCTAATATTTATTGGAATAAATTTTACACTTAATTGTAAAATTTCTCTTATTTTTTTATGCATTTTGCGAAAGAAATAATCAATTTTAAAATGAGATTTTTACACCCAAAACCCTAAGTAATTTTATAATAACATTCATAACCCTGCATAATCGCGAGTCACATGAGAAACTCCGAGTAATGCTTAACTCTTACATGACATAACCATGTGTTATGTTCCCTTTGAGAAGCCCGTTATATTTGACGTTTTCCGTTAGAGAAAGACAAAGTTGCCCATAATACTCATTCTTATTTGCAAATCATGCCACCGTGTTCTCTCTCCATCACTTTGGAGGATTGGCGGGTCACACACAATAACCTCCGCATGTTGCAAGGTCATCACGACTGTCCACGCACCCCTCCTGCTGCAAGCTCTCCCCGGACCTCACCTGCAACTCCCCCCCTCCTTGCAAGCTCCCCACTCCCCCTCCGTCGACCTCTACAAGGCAAACCCAACCCCCGTCAACCTTTGCAAGGCCCCCCTCGATAAGTCCGGCTCAAGGAGGTCGAAGGTGCTCCTGCACATCCCCAACGAAGAGGCGATCTCATCATTCGCGATGCTGGAGAGGAAGCTCACGACCCTTGGCAGGAGAGGTACATCGAGGACCTTGACCTCCTCCAATTCCACAAGAGGACCTACATGGACCTCATCTCCCTCCCGCGGGACTTCGCCTCGTTCACCACTGTGTACATGTACGACATCGTCGTCAAGAACCGTGACGCCTTCCCACATCTCTGCAAGCAACCCCTCGACAAGTCCGACGCGAGGAGGTCGAAGGTGCTCCTGCACATCCTCAACGACGAGGTGATCTCATCATTCGCGAAGCTGGAGAGGAAACTCACGATCCTTGGCTGGGAGAGGTACATCGAGGACCCTGACCTCCGCCAATTCCACAAGAGGACTTACATGGACCTCATCTCCCTCCCGCGGGACTTCACCTTGTTCACCGCCGTGTACATGTACGACATCATCATCAAGAACAACGATGCCTTCCCGCACCTCTGCAAGCAACCCCTCCTCTACAAACTCCCCTTGTGACCCCCAACCTCCCAACACCTCTGCAAGCAACCACTCCGTCTCTGCAACTCTCCTTGCAAGCTCCTCCCAACCCCTACTTTGCAAACTCCCCCTGTGAGGATCACCCCCCTCCACCCGCCCTGCAAACTCCCCCCTACAAGGGGTGGCATTTTTTTAAGGTGGGGTTATTTTTTTATTTAGGTTAATCCCAACCGTTAGATCGTTGAATAGATTAACTCAAACATATGATTGAGTTAATGAGCTAAAGTAACGGAAGGTTATGGGTGTAAGACAACACACTTATCCATGGTCCTGAGCGTAATTCGTGATTATATAGGGTTATGAATGTTATTACAAAATTACTCAAGGTTATGGGTGTAAAAATCCATTTTAAAATTAAAATTATCATTCTCTATCTCATCAGATGATATTCAAAATCTAGTATAATCTCATAATATAAAACACTATTGATTACTGATTTTGTTATGCAACGGTTCATAGCTAATTTAACATTCAAGTGTGAAAATTTTGACGTAGATCTAACAGACTTCTTTTATTCCAACAATTTACATATCCAAGACTAACTTGGATTAAATACTTTATGTACAGATCCAAGAATATCTCCCCTTGCTGCTCACTTTTCTCTTAGAGATTCTTAAATGTAATCACATCAGCTCTGGATTGGTCAAAATCTACAAACCAGAGAAGTAGCAAAAAGTTTCTGAAATTTTAATACTTCTTATGGCACTACAACCACGGGAATTTTAATATTTCTCCATCCAGATGGAAGCATTTTGAATGGGAATTGGCTCACCAAAATCTGGTATTCCATGTAGTTCTCTAGCAGCAAACATAATGACTTCTTGATTTTCACTGTCTTCTATCCCTCTTTCCATGTCTGATCAACCTTCTTTGTCAGATCATCATTCTTCCAAAAACAATGTGAGAAAGCTCAGAAAAATCTGTAACATTTCTTTCTAAGATTGAGTTAAAAGTTTCTGTTTGGTTGTCGGGGTACCCTGGGGTATCCTGACATACCCCTAGCTCCAAACCCTGCATTCCTGGGTTGGGACTACTTGTATTGACCCTACAATTTCTTTGGTATAATGATTTTTAACCTTGTTCAAATACAATTATTAACATAAAAACATATTATAATAATTAAAAAAATTAATATAACACATAATCAATGTCACATCATTTCACAATTATCATTTCAACCATCCCAACCCTCCAAACAACTACTACTAACAGGAGGATACCCCAACCTATCCCAACCCAGTAACCAAACATGCCCCTAGCATAAGGTTCTGATTCTTCTTAACGCAACTCATCATACACATTGCCCACATTATGAGCTGCATCTTTAACTGGCATATTAATAAACACCTTGCAAGCACTAAAAACAACACTCACTGGCATATCTTCACAAATCAGACGTGCAGACTCTAGCACACATGGGAGTACCCCAACCCACACCCAATCTCCTGCAAAATAAATGGGCAAAAGCACCCAAATTGCATCAAGGGATCATCCCACTCCACAGTTGCTTTCCTACAATAAGGAACTAATCCCAGAAAGATCACCACCCAACTCCTTTCAGCATAAGCATTGCGCCTCGATCTTCAGATCCTGATCTTCTTTCCTCAACCTTGTGCACGAGAAACCATCGCGAGAGCTTGAACACAGAAATCCACAAAACAATCGACCGGCAGCAGGAAAGTCGCCATAGTCAAGGTGATGCATGCCAAGGCAATCTCCAATCACCTCAGCACTTGGGCACATCACGCTCCCAACCACCTCCATGAACCTGAAGAGGCGGCACCCTAATCTTTCAAGTGCGTCGAAGAACCCTAGCATGGAGTCTCCAACAAAATCTGGGAAACCAAGGTCTGGACTCTCGGATGGTGGCAATGAAGGGGGAGAATGTGCTCCATACCAAGGTCTCAAAACCAGTTCAATCCGAACAAACTGCTTGGGTTCAACCAGACCGGACCACCGGTTGGATCTCATTTATCATTATCATTTGTTAAATATTTCTATGAAACCGACCGAATGGACCAGCTCAAGGCTAGTTCCCAGTCCAACCAGTCCGACCGACAGGTATGGTCCAGCTTTTTATACCATGATCCGATGAATTTGACAATCACAAATACGAAATCATTAATCCTGGTCACTAAAGGTCCCAAATACATCCTTTTTTAACAACTATAGATGAAAATAAAGTAGTTTAGGTAGCGCCCACCTGCTTGCAAGGTCTATGTGCAGGAATGGTGGGCCAAGTCGGGCTTCCACAGGCCATGTCGAGTTCGGGCTGGGCCCGACCCACAATTGATAAATCAACAAAATCAGAACCCGAGCCTGACCCACATGTACATAGGGTCCGGGTCGAGCCCGTGCTGGTCTGACCCAATGCTCAATCCTATTCAACGCAATATATGCCCAATTAAAATTTGTGTGCATCACAAGAGGACCAACCATAATTATTTTAGGTTTTACTTCATTTGTTCTAAAAAAAGGATCAATATGAAGAAAGTTAGCATGGCAGATAATATGTTCACCAAGACAGTTTGTAGGAGCAAGCTCACAAATTGTTTGGACCGGCCTATTGTTGATTGTTGACAAGATCCCTCACAAGGGGGAAGGCAGCAGTGGAGTTTATAAGTCGTTGTTCTACTATCAAAGAATCTGATTCAAGGTTGTTGTCATGACATGGCATATCATATGTTCACCAAGATTGTTGTGATGCCTTGAATCATAACTTGCCTTTTCAACCCGATCCCAATGCTGGTGAGAGAAGCCCACCATCCTTAACAAGATCTTTGATGCAGCGTGACCTCAAATTATAGGGTCACATTTAATTAATTAAATAATAATCAATTTTATTTACGTTTTAACGGTCGTATTGGTCTAATTAAATAATTGAGATCGCCTGTGATCTCAACGTTTATTTCGTAGAGTTTAAATATAATTTGGGTCAATTAAATAATTTAGAGTCCAATTAAGGTAGTTAGAGGTCAATTAGGATAAAATCAGTTGTTAAATTTGATTTATTTACTATTTTTGTAAACCCTCTCTCCTATATAAAGAGAGGGTAGACCATTGTTTTAAACAGTCAAGTGATAATTAAAATTGAGACTTTTATCTCTATCCCTCTTTCTTTCTTCTCCCTCCGCGGTCTTCGCGTTCTTCGTCTTCAACCCCTCGTTACCGATGAGTTTTCTCCTTCTCAACCTCTCCTTTTCTCCACCGATATTCCACCGTCAAATTATTTTAATTTTTATCGACGCGCCAAAAAGCCGTTTGCATCAATTGGTATCAGAGCATGGCATTTAGATCGTCCTCACGATCTAACGATCCGTCCCGGCGCTCGCACCGACATCATCGTTCGTCCGAACAAACACGACGAGCCATCTCCACCATCGACGCCACCTTCAAAGAGACGGGGGACATGATACGCGATTTGCAGGCCAACCTCCAATCCATGTCTCGGAACCTAATGGCCTACTTTGAGGCCTACCGCGACGCCCAAACACAACCATCGACCGACGAAGCCGTTGCCGCAAGTCTGGACGAAGAAAACATCGCGAAAGAAGACAACACGGTTGCTGTCCAGCATCTTCCAAGCCCGATTCCGTCACCGGAACCGATGCCACCGCCTCCTCCGGTCTTCCCGACACGGCCCCCTCTACCCCAGGTATCTTCCCGACCTTCCTCAGCCCCCCTAACCCCGCCGGCACCCTCCACCATTCCCCCACCACCTGCGGCTCACCCCCAGCCGCTATCCCCTATCGCCTTCGCCTATTCCCTTCCAACGCACCCCAGCCCTCTCCCCAGGCCTCCCCTCCTCCGCCTGCTACCCCCCGAACCCCCCAGCGGCACCCCCAGCCTACCACCTTACCCTCCCGCCGCCCCTATGCGCACTCGCCTCTGGCAACCCCAACCGCCTCACTCGCCACACCGATACTTCCCCACACCCCCACCCCTGCCGCCGCCACCCCCACCCGCCGCACCCTTCCCTACCACCGCACCCCGCAACACCTCCCTCGCCATCACCCCAGTCCCCCTCCGACCCCCCCGCGCCACACCCGAAAACCCAGCGAGGCCCCATCCTCCCCGCACCGCGCGTCACGCGCGCTAGCCCATCGCCATCGTCCCCAGGCCCCGCCGCCCGGCAAACCGCGCCTCTGGCGCACAGGCCCCGCAGCTCCACCGCCCGTGACGCCGCCGCGGTACCGAAACTCGCCAGCAGTACTCCCGCAGATCCCGATGCCGCCGCCCCTCGTGAGGAAGGGAAGGAACCCTATCGAGATTTGAGGCGACCGAACCCCTGAGATTAAGGGGTTGGACAACCAATTGGGAAAATTACAATTCCAAAATTCCTAAGTTCTATATTTACAAAAGGGTCCAAAGCAATATGAAAGGAAAGAAAGTTGAAGGGGTACGAAATTTGCAGGGACGCCCCCCAATTGGGAAAAATCGTGGAGAGTTGATGCAGCGTGACCCCAAATTATAGGGTCGTATCTATTTAATTAGTTAATCGTCAATTTTATTTACGTTTTTAGGTTGTCGAAATTGTTTAATTAAATAATTGAGATCGCATGTGATCTCAACATTTATTTCGTAGATTTTAATTGCAATTTTGGTCAATTAATTAGTTAGAGTCTAATTAGAGTAATTAGAGGTCAATTGGAAGTTGTCAGAGTCCAATTAGGATAAAGTTGGTTGTTAAATGAGTTTACTATTTTTGTAAACCATCTCTCCTATATAAAGAGATGGTAGTCCAGTATTTTTATTAGTCAAGTATTAATCAAAGTTTGAGATTTTATCTCTCTCCTCTCTATTTTCTCTCCTCCCTCCACGTGCTCTTCACGGTTCGCCTTCTTCAACCCCTCGTTACCGACGAGAGTTCTTCTTCAACCTCTCGTATTCTCGACGAGTTCTTCTTCTCAACCCTTCCAATTCTTCCCCACCAAATATCTCCACCATCAAATAAGTTATTTTCCCGCCATCGCCAAATTTCATTTTGCATCATTTGGTATCAGAGCATGGCATCTAGGTCGTCCTCACGATCTAACGATCCGTCCAGGCGCTCGCATCGGCATCACCGTTCATCCGAACAAACACGACGAGCCATCTCCACCATCGACGCCTCCTTCAAGGATACAGAGCACATGATTCGTGATTTGCAAGCCAACTTCAACTCCCTATTTCGAGATCTAATGGTTAACTTTGAGGCCTATCGCGACGCCCAATTAAAGCCGTCAACCGTTGAAGCCGCTGCCGCGAAGTTTGACGAAGAAAAACTCGCCGAGGAAGACGATTCGTCCGCTGTCCAGCACCTTCCAGACCCGATTTCGCCACCGGAATCGGTCCCGTTGGTCCCGTCGACCGTCCCGGCACAACCCCAGCTTTCCCAGGTAACTTCCCTACCCTCCCCGGCCCGCGCGGCCGTCATCCCCACCCCAACAACCCCTCCGACATCCCCATACCTTCCCACAGCTACAGCCTCGCAACCCTCCCTCGCTCTGGCCTACCCCAACCCCCGAAGCCCAAATCCCAGCCAAACCCGCAAGCCCCGACTTTGTCATCCACAACCCCGCGCCATTCCCCTGTACACCAGCAGGCCACCCCTCCCGCCGGCGCCCCCGCTTCCCCTACCTCCCCCACACCGCTCAGCCTCGCCACCCGTGGCCTACCCTCATCCCTACAGGCCAAGCCACCACCCCCGCGCCGCCACAACCGAACCCCATCCGAACCACCTGCGCCCCCGTCCCCCTCTCCCTCTCGCAGACCTCCCCAGGAACCCCCTCCTCCTCCCGCTACCCCACGACCCCTCCCTTCCCGCGATCGCCTCGGCGGTGCCCCGCACCAACCCGCGCCTTCCCCACACGCAGACCCCCTCGCGTCGCCCAGCTCGTCGCAGCCCCACGCCCCGCCTGTGCCCCTTACTCCGGCGCCGCCCCTTATCAGGAAGGCGTGGAGCCCTAACGAGGAATGCGGAAGACTCTCCCACCGAATCCCCTCAATTGAGGGGAGGGATATTTTGGAGAAATTGCTTAATAAAAGTTCCTAAAATCCATATTTGCAGAAGGGCCCAAGGCAACAGGAATGTGAGGAAAATTGAAGGGGTACGAAAATTGCAGAGATGCCCCCCAATTGGAAAAAAAAACTACAAACGTAACGTTGAAAATGATCGAATTGAAGGAAATTGAAGCCACAATTCAAGGATGAATTCTCCAACGCGCATCTACGTCAAGCAATTCGTCGGGAGACGAATTTTTTAAAGCGGTGGAGAGTTGATGCAGCGTGACCCCAAATTATAGGGTCGTATCTATTTAATTAGTTAATCGTCAATTTTATTTACGTTTTTAGGTTGTCGAAATTGTTTAATTAAATAATTGAGATCGCATGTGATCTCAACATTTATTTCGTAGATTTTAATTGCAATTTTGGTCAATTAATTAGTTAGAGTCTAATTAGAGTAATTAGAGGTCAATTGGAAGTTGTCAGAGTCCAATTAGGATAAAGTTGGTTGTCAATTTAAATGAGTTCACTATTTTTGTAAACCATCTCTCCTATATAAAGAGATGGTAGTCCAGTATTTTTATTCAGTCAAGTATTAATCAAAGTTTGAGATTTTATCTCTCTCCTCTCTCCACGTGGTCTTCACGGTTCGCCTTCTTCAACCCCTCGTTACCGACGAGAGTTCTTCTTCAACCTCTCGTATTCTCGACGAGTTCTTCTTCTCAACCCTTCCAATTCTTCCCCACCAAATATCTCCACCATCAAATAAGTTATTTTCCCGCCATCGCCAAATTTCATTTTGCATCAATCTTCCACCCCAAGGAAATTGATGCGACCCCATTAAGTTTATATGTCCTGCTTGCGTTCGATGCCTCCATTGGTTTAGGAGGATCTGTCTATATAGTTAGCTAAACCTATTTAGTAGGGTTAAGGTTATGCATCATCCTTCATATTACCATTTACCACACTATAAAGAGATTTACCACAACTATCAAGGATGTGGTCTAGTTAAAGTGAACCTCATAAATCTGGTGTCATGGTTGTTTCGTACTTTATCACAGATTAAAATGCCTTATCCTGGGTTTATCCTGCATCCAAACACACATAACATTTGAGGTTTTTAAAAGTTTATAATTATGGAATGTTGATTTAATCTCAATCCTAATACAACACTCTCTCCATATTTAGTTTCACTAAAGGGCTAAGTACTATCGGTAAAAGACATGAACAGGATTTAAAAACAATATCGCTATGGGCATATCATTCATCGAAACTATAATATCATAAAATTTATAAGTCTGAATGAAATCTCTAAATAATAATCATTCACGGCACTTGTTGTGTAACAACTGAGAATTAATGAATCGTAAATGAGCAGGAGGGTGAGAGTAAAAGGAAGGCAACTCTAGGATCTCAGCAAGAATTGGGGATAGGATTCGTAGTTGGGGTTTTGCAAACAAATAAATGGCAAACCGTGGAGAAATGCATCTTTGCTGTATCAAGTTAGAAGATCTAGTGACGGGGAATACAAGTCACATTGAGTATGAATTGACACATAGCAGGGTATAACCTTGATTTAGTATACAGTACACACAAGAAAAAAATAGAAAACACACGCTGCAATCAAATTAATATTCAATTATCAAGCTTATACATACTGAGGGCCCTCGTCACCTGTGGGCAGCAACGGCACAGTTAAGAGGAAAGGGTATGTGCTTCTAAATAGGCATCATGGAAACATTCCTACAAGGAAATCATCGAAATCTTCATCGTCTTTGGCTTTTCCGTGTGATGATGAGCTTTTACGTCCTGCAAACATTAAGAGAAGCATCAACCATAGAGTTCCTCTTCTCCCTTGGCAATATATGTAACAGAAGGACAAAAAGTATAATGCTTAGCACAGAAATATGTAGAACAGAAGTTAAACTGAAAATCTTCCTGTAGTCCGTTTTACAATTCCAAAACATTAACTATTTATGTCAAGGAGAATGGCTAATTTTAAAATGAAGCCCCGTATAAACTTTTCCATGCATGATCTTATCCTACTTTAATTCACATCAGGTGAAAATCAAACCCTAATTTTTCTTCACACTAAAGATGAAGAGATTAAAAGAGGATTAGGGTTAGGGTTTGATTGTCGACCCCTTCGGGGGACATCTTTTGGTTCAAGTAAACTCTATCACTAGACTCTTCATATAAAGATGCTTAGGCTATACTATTCAATCTATAGAATATTATTTCACAAGGTACAGAGCATTTGTTATAGACCAGAGTCCAGACCAATGTTCCACGTCGCCACATCCATGTCAACTACCAAGCCTTGTGACTCGTCTCTTGAGTCTCCAGGATTGTAGTTGTTGCCACAACCACCCATGTCACGGTGAATGATTAATTTTAAAGCAATTTCTTTTTATGTCAAGGTGAATGATTAATTTTAAAATGAAGCCCTGTATAAACTTTTCCATGTAAGATCTGGCCCCACTTTTATTCACATCACGGGAAAATCGAACCCTGATTTCTCTTCATACTAAAGATGGAGGGATTAGAGGAGGATTAGGGTTAGGGTTTGAATGTAGAGCCCTTCGGGGACTTTTTTTGGGTTTATGTTAACTCTATCCCTAGCCTCATGCTTAGGGTATACTATTCAATATAGGGATTTTTACACCATGACTGTAAAAACTTTGTCAATTACCTTCTCAGCCCTATAAACATCGTAATTACCACCTCAACCTTGCAAACATACTCCGTCTTACCCCCACAAACCCTTCCGTCAATTTTGATTTTACTTCAGTAAAATCCACGGGTTAACAGTGCCAGACACTCACCTTCATTCACGTTCGGCTGCAGGAGGCGAGGGCAGCGGATGCTTTTTTGATCCGCTCTGGTGGTTTGCCCCAATATCAGTTGGGTTCTGGTCAAAGGTAGAGATAACGTGGATCCGCTCCTCCTTCGAAGAGAACTTGGAAACTTCAAATTACCATGCTGTATGACTTGGAAGCTCCTTGCGGTGATGGTTGAGACTGTGGCATGACCCCAATCGATGATGCCTGGAGGACACCCTTTTGATGTTCAGATGAGAGGGGGACAACGAGAACAACAATGCATGTAGCACCTAATGTCTTCTGTTCTTCAGCTCAGATGTGGACCGATGAGTGCAATTTCAGTCGAAGGCATCGTGGTTTGCTGAGAAGCTGCAATGGCGGAGGGGACAAGAATCAAACTATTCTATAGATCCCTTCCTCCATCTTCTTCCTGTTTGTGCTCATAAGCGAAAGGCGTATGATCAATGTCAGAATTCAGAAAGAGCTTGGTTGTGACAACTGCAGGTGTAGTCTCGGTGCTCTGTTGTGACTATGCTTTGAGTTCTTCCCCTCTCTCAAGCTCCGATGGTTGTAGAGCTCCTTGCCTCAGCAATGCTTTGGTTGGAGAAGTGTTCGTAGATGGATGCTTGCTGTTGTAGGGGACTGATGATGCCACAAGGAGGTCTTGAAATGAGTGAAAGCTCCAGAGCTTCAGATTGAGGATCTGCTATGGTGAAGATGTGGTGGCTGTAAGATCCACAATGCTGAGAATGCTCTGATTCACTTGGGGCACCTGCAATATAAATAACAGTGGCTCGACCGATGGTTTATCGGGTAGAAGAAGGGTGGTGAGGAGGGCTTCTTGGATGGCGATGGATCAATGCTAGATCAGTGGAGAATCGGTAGGGAAGATACGAAATAGAGGGAGAGAGATATCGACATGGATTTGGATCGGAGCCGATTTGGGGTTTAATTTAATCAAATGGAGAAGAAGATGGTTTACGATGAAATGGAGTAGAGAGTTGACCGGAGGAAGAAGAAAAGGAAATAGGGTAGAAGGAGAAGGGTGCTGGTTATTGGAAGGAGTAGGTGGAGCTTTACACTCTGACTAGTCTCGCCTCTGGATGATGGAGAATGTGGGCTAGAAGAGAAGCAGCTAGGACTGGGAACAATCATTGTTTTTTTTGGGGGCGGGGGGGGGGGGGGGAGTTGGGTTGCTGAGAGGTATAGCAGAAGAAGAAAAAAAGAAAGGAGGAAGAAGAAAGAGGAGAAATGATTGGAAGGAGGAAAAGGTATAAAATTGTAATTTTCTGAAACAGTATGGACATAGCATAAATCATGTCCTGTTTTTAACGGATTCCATCTAGTTTTAATAGCCAATGGATGGGAGTTAACCATAGTGTATGGAAAATAAGAGTTAGCATGTCTACGAGGTTGAGGTGACAATTGCGATGATTACATGGTCAACAACGTAATTGACAGTTTCTAGGGTTCATGGTGAAAAAATCCCTTCAATATATCGAATATTATATTTCACATGGTAGCAAAGCATCTTCTGTAGACCAATGTTCCACGTCGCCACATTCCTCTCCACTACCAAGCCTCATCGCTTGATTCTCCACGATTGTCATCGTTGCCACAGCCGCCTATGTACCCGTCCCCCCTCCCACCCCAAAGCTGTTACCTATTTGTGGCATTGCCTTCCTCTTGCAGGGTCATTGCCTCCCCACATGGTTGCCACCTCTTTATGCTGATGTGCCTTCTCACAGCACCACTATCCCCCTCTCAAGCTTGCCACCTCGTTGCAAGGCTATCACATTCACGTAAAGCCACTGACATTGCTCATATCTAAGAACGTAAATTAGATAGTTATGTCCATGTGATATTTCTAATGGTCCTATAATAGAAGAGGTCCAGAGGTCTGAAATTCGAGGTGACAACACCGACAACGGACACAAGTAAATAGGGACCCCGTTCTATGGTCAATATCATCAAGTTGGACAAGACCACTTATGCTAGTCAGTCATATA
>JAZKJV010003234.1:0-242934 GCA_037367405.1 Ottelia alismoides | reverse complement strand
TTTATTTATTTTCTTATATATTTGATATTTATTGTGAATTGTCTAATCCCCTTCTCTTTTTTGACTTTTTGCGAGGAATGTGGATTGAGGGAGGTGCTCTCTTCTAGGAGTGCCTGTGCACCCACGTCAAGGCGACATGAGATTTCTGACCCTTGCATCAAAGGAGAGTTGGATAACTTGAGAAGGCAGTCACATTTTGAGCATTTTTGTTTGTATTATTTATTGGTGTAATTTAGTGAGAGAGAGACCACTATTATTGTAATAACTTAAACATGACTCTCTAGACTCCGCGTCACTTCACGAGGTCCATTTCTTAAGGGATTATTCCCTTGGGGACCTCGTTAGTTTTTTGCGGTTTTTATCGCCTTTTTTCCTTTGTTTCACAGTTTTGTTTTCTTGATTGAGCCCTTAGCTTTAGGATTTCTTGATGATAGATTAACGCCAATGATGATAGATACATTTGGACTTAGTCAATGATTAAACTGCTTCTCACTTAGTCTCAGAACCCTACATCGCGGGAGTCCTCTATACAACGCTTGCAGGACCCACTGTTGTGGGCACCGAGGAGACTCCAAGACCATACTCTTAGGTTCTGTTCTAAGTCATTAGCATAGGTTCTTCACACTATTTATGAACTTAAGGAGATTTCATCGGCTTGCATTGCATATAGTTAAGTTTCAATTCTGCTGAGCATCTTTGCATGTAGAGTGCTGGAGGCAAGGTGAACATTTATGCTTTAGCATTCATCATCATGTTGTCGCTTGCATTACTTTTCTGACTCTATCTCTGATTTTGATAACCCTAGGTGCTAAGTAAAATTGATTCCTCGTTAGACGTGTGCATTTCTCACTAAAAATACAAAAAACGTGATAACATAAAAATTGGGACTGCTAATATTACTTGACACTAAAAAACACCAAAAAGAAAATATTTTTTTGGGGCGAGTAATCCCCTCATTGTCATTGTTTTAATTGCTCGCGTACACACTAAGGAGTAGTGCCCAAGTCCTATCAATCCTCCTAAGTGTTTGTACAATTTTGACTTCTCACCTAACTCTAAAACAAACATGATAAAAAGACCGATCTTTTACGGTCTTCACTGAGTGGAGTAGGTGAATTGAGGGGTTTGTTTTGTGTGAGTTTGTTTGTGCTTGTTTGTGTATATTTTAGATCACCCCTATGCATTTGCACCTTTTTTTCACTACTCTTGACTTGACGAGCGTGCTCTCCCGATCATTTTCTCTTGTTTTGGAGATGATCGATTGGAGTGATTTTTAGCTAACCTTCACGGATCTCTCGTACCTTCCACATGGTCCACCTCCCTTTTTCCAAGAGGACTTTGCTCCTGATTTTTGTACATATCTGCCTAACCCACTATTTCAGGACTCAGACCTTTTCCCATCATTTACACCACCATCACTCTCACATTTCAACAACCCACTCTTCCTAGAATATCCTGAGACGGAATGTGATTTTTATCTACACCCACTACCCACGTTCGACACGCCCAATCATGAGATTTTAGAGTCACCTTACATGATGTCCACACTTGAGACCTTGAATCAAATGATAGAGCATATGAACTCAAGAATGAATGATCTTCTTAGCATAAAGAAGAATCAGAATGACACTCCATTCTTTGAGGATTTTGATTCATTTGAGGATGATCATGAGAGGTTGCAATCGCCCAAAATACAAAAAAATGAGTAAATTTTAAAAATACAAAAAGAATATGGGAGATACTTGGTCGATTCAGATTGTGAGGAGAATGATAATCTGTCAGATCCTCTGAACACACATCCACTCACACCTTTTCCCATCCTGACCTTGAGGATGCCACTGTACAAACTGCTCTTGGCATTGCTTGTGTAGATGATAATTCGTATCTCCTCCCTTGTATGGAGGAGATCCAAATATTAAGAAAATATCGACTGAACCCAAAGTGGTGGTCGCTATTCATGAGATCATTGATGTCCCACTTTGCCAGGCCATGACCCAATATCTGCTCCTCATCAGAAGAATAGAAAGCGGAGGAGAAGATCTAAGCATCATATCTTGACCATGGACACTGCCCACACCATCACTCACCGTCCTATTCCTAAGAATGGGAACACTACTATCCTATTCCTAAGAAGAGGAACACTACACCCTTCATTAGCTGCACCATCTCTGACCACACATGTGATCACACTCTCCTTGATGGCGGTGCTTTCGATTAGCATCATACCCTTCTCGCTGGTACTGTCTCTTCACTTGAGTTCTTTAAAGAAAACTGTGATGATAGTTCAGTTTGCAGATGGATCTATCAAGAGGCTGAAGGGTATCCTTGAAAATGCCGTCATTTTGATTTAGGGCATGAGGTACAATGTTGATTTTGTTATATTACCCATGGAGACATCCATAGGGGAGTACCCTCCAATCATCCTGGGATGACCTTTCCTCGCCTTTGCGAGGGTCGTTATAGATTATGGATCAGGAGAGATTAAGTTATATCCTGTTGACGAGAGCGAAGTGTTGATCGCCACACCCACTACTGACCAGAAACCTGCCCATGATGCACCTTCACCGATCCTAGCTGACCCCTGAGGGCTGTGACCTTAAGGAGACTATCAGAGACTTTTGTTGTATGTTGGATTCCACTGATACCTGAGAATTCCTCTCAAAGGAGGAATACTCGGAAAGCATAGATTTTGGAGTTCCTTCTTCTGGTGTTTGGCGATGTGTTGATGACATCCGAGGGAATTACACGATTGATACACTTGAGTGGAGGGAAGATATTGATGAGACTAAGGACAAATTTGATCTTGTTGTTTTTATTCAGGAAATCGTGCCTTTTGATGAGAATGATGACATGGTTGGAATTCTTGAGGATGAACATGATTCGAATACTTCCACTAATGAGTTCGTTCCTTTTGGTTTTGACGTAGATGAGACCTCACAGGATGACACTGACTACACTTCTTCCGATGATGAGTTTGTCCCTTTCCATGATGACATTAATGAGACACCCAAGGATGGACCCTAACCATACTACTTCCACTGACCCGTCTGTGCTACTCACCCTAGGGCCACTGAGGATCTCCACCTTGTCGACCCTAATTGGTTTCTATCATCTGAGGACCCCGAAGTCGATCTGCACCTTATCAGATTTATCCCTCAACGATCCTGCAAGAAGGTTCTCTTTCAATCTTCTTGATTCTTTGTATATCCACTCTATTGTATATTAGCTTTTGTTTTCCTCCGTCCATCTCTCATTTCGCTCATCCACCCCATTCTCGTGTTTGCCTTGCTTAGGATGTGCTTTGTCCTAAGTATGGAGGGTGGACGAGCCGAGTATTCCTTCATCATTTTGTTCCATTACTCCTGTTGTTACCTATACTTAGGGTTTATTTTACCCCAAGTATAGGGGGAGTGATGCGTACATCCTCTTCTATATTCTTCCATCTTCATATCTCCAATCTTCTTTTCTTCTTTCCCTTTTCTATTTTTCTCTTCTACCGAAAAGGTGTCACCCCTTTTTGTCAATCTTCTTTACTTAGGATGTACTTTGTCCTAAGTATGGGTGGTGCTTACCCCTAATTCTTCTATTCTTTGATCCTTTCCACTGTCTCCTTTTCTTCTCTGTACTTAGGGATATCTTACCCTAAGTTTAGGGGGAGATAGTCTGAGTACGATCTACTTATTCCCACCCTCGATCCCCCCCCCCCCGTTTTGTGTACACTCTGCTATACTTAGGATTACTTGATCCTAAGTATAGTGGGGACGGTCGACTTCTTATTCATGTCTCCATTCATTTATTTTTATACTTTTTCTATACTCGATACAAGTTATGTCTTCTCTTTTTCTCTTTGATCTATGAGGACATAACTCAAGTTAAGTATAAGGAGGTTGTATTTACTTCGTATATACTTTAGCCATAGCTCATACTTTTGTATTTTTAATAATAATTATGGCTAATTCTACTATTAAAATTCATTAAAAACACTTAATAAAAAGATGTTGATTATTCCTCGAATTATTTTTGTATTTATTGATTAATAAATCTGGTGAAAACATTTTTTACAAAATGTTTGTAAAATAGTTTGAAAAATCTTTTGAAAATTATTTGGAAAATATTTTGTTAAAAATATTCAACATTTGTAAAATTATTTTTGCTTTGTAAAATTTATTTTCTTTGTGTGAATAAAATGTTTGAAAAATGATTTGCAAATGTTTGGAAAATGGTTGCAAAATATTTTGAAAATTTTATATACACTGTTTGAAAAACCTTTCTAAATGATTTTCAAATGTGTGTAAATGTTTGTAAAAAATGTTTGTAAAAAGTATTTTGAACTATATTTTTCAAAATTGTTTGTAAAACCTTTTTCAAATAAGTTTGAGGAATATATGCGTCTCCCTAAAATTCTTTATTAATACGTACTATAAAATAAAACGTCTGTCTGAGTGTACATATGTGTATAGTCAATAAGAAAGCTTGATCTTCAAAGACAAATCATGTGAGCATGTAGCTGGATGACTTGACTATACTGGCCTTGCATCCTAGGATAGGTAGCTACACTGGCTACCGTCCATTCTTCTCTTCACCCTTTCCTCTTGAGTTGGTTGTCACTTGAACTAAGAAGGGAATACCCTGCTCCTCGAGAAAGGAGTTACTTGATTGGGGAATCACTGGATTGTCATGCTGGAGAAGTTAGTCTCTTTGTTATTTCAGTTGGGGAGAGTCACTATCACTTACATTGTATGAGTCAGATTCATAGTCATATGGGTTTGCGTATGAGTTGAAGTATTCTGACCTGGATTTTGAGGAGACGTGAGTAGAGTCTTGGGATTCTCGAAGGTTGTTGGATTTTAAATCCGATTCCCATTAAAGTTCCAACCGTACTAAAATTCCATATGTCTGACTTAAGCTCCAAACTTTGATTTTGTGAAGACAAGTTTGATAATTAAACTAAATCCAATTTCTTTCTTTTTATTTTCTTTGTTTTTCTTTTCAACACTTATTGTTTGCTAGGGACTAGCAAAGGCAAGCATAGGGGGTGATGAATCTCTATTACATCATCTATTGTTTGCTAGGGACTAGCAAAGGCAAGCATAGGGGGTGATGAATCTCTATTACATCATCTTTATTCTATCATTTTGGCCTTATAAATACTAGTAAATGCGTGTAATACCCTTAATTCATGCATTTTAACATTCATGCATTTGTGTGTAAATAGTGTATAAAATATTATTTTTAAAGCCAAAATTATTGAATAAAGAAAAGAAAAGGAATAAAATATCATTGATATTTTATGACCCTAATCCTCGAGACCTAGGCATCTCGATGACTAGGTCGACAAGGAATACAATAGTGGGAGATAAGAGCCAAAATACAATAAAATCCCTTTATTTTATTCATTTTTGGGACCTATTTTTAGTTCCACTTTTTACACTTCAATAAAGAAACTTTGAACATGAAAGTTGTAGATAATAATATATAGAAAAATAAAAAATTTATTTCACACAAATACAATAACACAAATACAATATACAGTGTACGAAATATACTCTAAATAAGATTACAAAATCCTTACTTCCTAGATCCATATCTCTCAAATAAAGACTCAAAATATATCAAAATAATCTTTAATTGTATACAACTTTTAATAAGCTATTTAATGAAGGTGGGTTTATATTTTTGGAGTTAAGGTGTTAAAGTTAGGTTTTGGATCCCTATTGTATAGTTGTACCGATTAAAATATTCATTTTATTTATTATTCATTATTTGTATAAGTTTATATTTTTATAATTTCGTAAATATTATTTATAATATATATATATACACATATTAAAATTGGAATAAAACACTAAAGAAAATACTAAAATAAAATGTTTAAAGAAAACATATAGATGAAATACCTATATCAAACATATATAATTAATACATCTATTTCTTTAAGTGTATATATTATATCAAAAAATATAAAAAAATATATTTAAATATCTAAAATTGGGATATAAATATATAAAATAATAAACTAAATTAAAAATAAAAAATACAAAATAAAAATAAAAAACTAAAATATATAGATGAATATACCTATAATGTGACCATAAAAAGTAAATTTTAATTATAAAGCTCTAAAAAATAAAAATCATGATAAAATTCTACATAAAATAATAAACTTTTTTTATTTAATAACCTAAAATTAATAAAATCATTTATTATTTATGATCAATTTTACAATATTTTCCAGGGTCGATTTTTCTTGGTTAGTCCATGTGGACCAACCAGTTTGCTTAGAGAGTTGATCCCAATCAACTCTTTGACTCGCACCTGACGCCTTTGGTAGACCTCATTTTTTCCCATGTTTCTCGATTTTTTCGAGGTTGTCCCTTTCACCAATCCATCTCGCTCCCTTCAACACTTTTTCTCCTCGCTCATCCACCTTACATGCCATTAACTCTTCTTGAGGATTGGATCATCGATTCTCTAGATAAGCCTCGTTCCGTGGAGCCACCCAGACTCTTGTACAAAAACCACTCGTCACCTTCTTTCTCCATTTGAACCTCCTTTGACCATGTTTGGCCCCTCTCCTTCTTTCTCCAGATCGACATCGGTGACAGGGGTGTCTCCAACCAGCTAGGGGCGGCGTCAGGCGAGGTTTAGGTGTGACTCCACCACCTTCGGTGAGCCACCACCGTCGAGGTCATCTCGAGCTCCAGCCATTGAGGTATTCCCTTTTTTCTTGCATTTTTGGTGTAGTCATAGTCTTAGGATCCCTCTTGCATGTTTTCCTCTCACGTTTAGTTGTTCAATCACCCTTGTCCGTTGTTCGCTTGCGCTCGCTCTGCCGAGCTTCCATTTCACCATCCCCCTCTCCATTCCACCCCGTTGCAGGGTCGGGTGATTAACCGTGAGATACGAGGGTCTAAATGTCTCACACAAGGCGGAGACAAAGTCATTGCGGTGACCCTCGGTAAATCCCGGCTAAGTCAACAATTAACCCATGAATAATATCAAGAAATGGAAATCAAAGTGTGGAGTTAAAATTTATTATAACTCTACAAAATATGTATATAGTGCAAGTATGTAGAGTGTCGAACACAGGGAGCAAACAGGTAGAATAAGGCAATAATGCTCAAAAATGTGAAAGTGGTTAAATGCCTACAAGTGCTATTTTTTGTGGGTTTTGGATTTTATAATTTTTTTATTTTTTTTGATTTTATATTTTTATATTTTGGTTTTTAATTTACTGATTTTTTATTTTCTTTTATATTTTGTATTTTTATATTTTCTTTTTCGTTTATTAAAGATATAATGTATATAAGGAATATATATGTACACTAGAGATAAGAGAGGGACAAAAATAGGGGAAAATGCTCAAAATATAGGAAATGGAATGTTTTTTGTGATTTTTGCATTTTTCTAATGTTTTTGTGGTTTTTCTATATTTTTCCTAATTTTTTGGTATTTTTAAGGGCAAAAATACTAGTAAACATTGAATACAATATATAGACAGGACAAAAATATAGAAGTAAAATAGCAAACAGGAGTGAAAATTTTTCAAATTAATTTTTATAAATAGATAATAGGATAAGGAAATTTCAGAGACAGAAAACACAATTTTTCGAGTTTTTATGAAATTTTTAGATTTTTATGAAGATTTTGAGAATTTTGCTATTTTTAAGGGCTTTCTTTTGAATTTTTTAGGGATTTTTGGTCTAAAAATAAAATAAACTAAAATACGAGAAATATATATTTTTTGGAATTTTTTAAAGACTTTTTTTTATAATTTTTATGTATTTTCCAATGCAAACAGTGACAAAAAGGCTTGTTTTTTATTTTTAATAAATATGAAATTGTAATAAAAATGCAAACTAAAAATATGGCATTAAACTACATGGAACAAGAACTCGTGGTATTTTTTGGTAATTTTTCGAGTTAAAATGATGCATGAAATAAATGCAAACATCCAAGCAAAAATACAACATTAGCAAGGGCATAAATGTATATACACAGAAGTCCAAGGTCCTACTTGCAATTTTTCCAAAAATATATAACGTTAAACACAATTTTTTGGACTAAAAATAAATACCCAAAACCCGGAGGGAGTCTGCTGCAAATTGTCCAAACTCACGCGCACTGGCCACGTGACTAGCAGGTGTGTTTTTGCAATTTTATAAAGATCCAGGTACTAACATGCAATTTTACCAAAATATTACAACTTAACTAAAAAGTTCATGGACTGGAATGAAATAAACAAACCCTGGGGGGTCCAATGCAAAATGCCCACCACCCCACGTGCGTGAATCACGTGAGGTGACGTGGATCGGACCTAAATGCAAATAATGAAAGTACGTGGGTCTGGATGCAAATATATAAAAAATATTTAAACTACAAATTAAAGTTTATGGACTAAAAATAAAATTCAAAATTGGCGAGGGTGCAGGTGCAAAATAACAGGCATAATATCCTCGTGCGTGGTCGAACGGCTGGAGAGCGCCCACTTGACACGTGGCGCTTCAAGGTTGCACGATGACGATTCGCGCTGGACGACAGAGATTAGATCTTCCCAGAAGATCTGACGGTGAGGACGCGACATGATCCAACGGTGTATGATCGATCTGGAGCTCTGCCCTGATCCGATGACGGAGAAGCGATGAGCAAATACATGGAAGCAACGCCAGCGAGGCGAGCTTCCCTAAGCTAGATCTCTCTCCTCCGTCGAGAGTTGGGCTCCAAAATTGGGCTGCGAGCTCCTGGTGTCCTCTTCTAGCTGCTAGGGGCTCCAAAAAGCTCCGACGGTGGCCGGAGTTCGTGATGAATCCACATTTCATCATCTTTATTCTATCGTTTTGGCCTCAAAAACTCTGGCAAATGCATGTAAATACCCTTAATTAGAGCATCTAAGAATTCATGCATGCGCATGTAAATAGTGTACAAAATACTGTATTTATAGCCAAAGCTATAGAATAAATAAAAGAAAAGAAAAAGAATAAAATATTGCAAATATTTTATGACCTGAAACCCTGAGACCTAGGCATTTCGATGACTAGGTCGACAAGGAATAAAGTAGGGGGAGATAAGGGCCAGAACACACTAAAAATACCTATTCATTTTATTCATTCTTTAGTCATTTTGGGGCCTATTTTTGGTTTCCCTTTTTATACCTCAAATAAAGAAACCTTGTACATGAAAGTTGTAGATAATTAAATAAAGAAAATACAAAATTTATTTCAGTCAAAAATACTGTACAGATAACAAATTATGATATAAACAAAAGTCCAAAATGCCAATTTCCCAAACCTGTATCTCTCAAATAAAAACTCGAAATGCATCAAACTCACTTTAACTGTATATAATTTTAAATAATCTATTTAATAAATGTGGTTTCACATTTTGCGGAGCTACAGTTTGAAAGTTGGGTTTTGGACCCCTATAGTATACTTGTACAGATAAAAATATTCATTTTATTTATCATTCTTTATTTCCAGAGTTTTGTATTTTTATAAATTCATAAATATTATTTACAATATATATGTGTATTTAAATTATAATAAAAACTCAAAGGAAACACAAATAAAATACATGTATAAATAGCATACCTAGGTATAATACCTATACCTATAAAATTTCTATTTATATTTTATTAAGTGTACAAAATACTTCAAAAAATAAAATAGAAATATATTTAAGTGTATAAAAGTATTATATAAATTTATAAAATAATAAACAAAAATAAATAAATCAACTACACAAAATAAAAATAAAATGTTAAAATATATAGATAAATATACCTATATAGCCTATAAAAGGTAACATGAAATTATACACCTCATAAAAATAAATAAAAATCACCAAAAAATTCCTTATAAAAAAAGAAATATTTTTTATTTTATAACCTAAAATTAATAAATTCATTTACTATTTTATTTCGAATTTACAAATAATTTTGGCTCCGAATTTCCTGGTTGGTCCACGTGGACCAACCAGGTGCAGTCATCTGTTGACCTCGGTCAACTGCCTGACCGAGGTCTGCCACCTTCTGACAGCCCGATTCGAGCCTGATTTCACCCAATTTCCGAGCCTAATCCTTGCGTCGTCTTCCCTCGATCCCTTCTTGGAAATTTTTCCCTGATTATCACTAATCCACACCACACCTTCCGATCACGCAAAATCTTCATCATGTGCGCGTGGCCCTCTCTTGAAGAAGACGCCACCATCCTGTATATAGTCGACCTGCCACCATCAAGCTCGGATTTAAACCCCCTTAGCACTCGCTTCGCTCCCGTTTTGGTGTCCTTGAGTGAGAGGAAGGTGACAGCTTCTGCCTCCGCACGTCAGATCGGTCAAGCAAGCACCAGGGCGGCTCCACCACCTCCGGCAAGTCACCGTCGTCGAGGTCCTCCACCTCGGGTACACCACCTTCGAGGTCTTAGTTTTTCTTCCCCTTCTCTTTCGCATTTCATTCGCCGTAGTCATAGGAACATTTCCCCCCATTCATCGTCGAGATCCCTCCATCGAATCGCCTTCCATCGATCCTCGTCGAAGCGCACCTCCGGCCATATCTCCTCCGCATTCCACAGACCACCTCCGACTCCCACTTCGCCTCCACGGGTTCCAGGAAATTTTCCATGGTTCCCTTCACCCCTTTTTGTAGGTCAAGCACATTGGACAGAGCCTGGAGCTCATTTTGGAGCATCACCGGAGGAACCAGGACCCAGTTCCCTCTGCCGCCTTCTTGGCGGCGCTTCGACGCCTCGCCGACAACGCTGAGCCCTCAAGCACATTCTCAGACCTCCCAAACACCCCACCGTTTTTGAAGCTTTCGGAGTCCCAGAGGAGGAAGATCGAGGTCGGAGAAGTTCGCCTCGCCGGCAACTCTTCCCCGTTCTTCTAGACCCCTCTTCCGTTATCTGATCAGCGTCTCGCTCTAGATCGCACCACGACCATCAGATCTTGGCTAGCCTCTGCCGTCAATCTTCCCTCCAGATTTGATCCGGACCGATCATCGTCGAACCATCATCGCGCGTTGTGCGCGTGCCATGTGGATAAGTGAGAGGCCCTCCGCCGTTCGATCGTGCACGAGGAGTTTAGGCGAGGGTATTTTGCACCTACATCCCCGCCATTTTCACATTTTGATTCTCGTCCATGTACTTTCATTCGTAGTTTGAATATTTCTATAATATTTGCATCAGGACCCCCATAGTTTCCATATTTGCATTCAAGTCCAGTCCACGTCACCTCACTTGACCCGTGCACGTGGGGTGGTAGGCATTTTGTAGGAACTCCCTGGGGGTTTATCTATTTCGTTTCAGTCTATGAACTTTTTATTTAAGTTGTAATATTTTGGTAAAATTGCATCTGAGCCCCTGGAACTTTGTAAAATTGCAAAAATACCCCTGCTAGGTCACGTGCCCAGTACGCGTGAGTTGGACATTTTGCAACGGACCCCCTCCGGGTGTGTGTATTTATTTTTAGTCCAGAAAAATGTATTTAACGTTATATAACTTTGGAAAAATTGCAAGTATGCCATTGGACTTCTGTGTATTTACGTTTATGCCCTTGCTAGTATTGAATTTTTGCTTGGATGTTTGCATTTGTTTCATGCATCATTTTAACTCGAAAAGTTACCAAAAAAATACCATAGGTTCCTGTTGCACTGTATTTTAATGCCATATTTTTAGTTTGATTTTTATTGCATTTTCATATTTATTAAAAATCAAAAACATGATTCTCAGCACTGTTTGCATTAGAAAATACATAAAAATTATAAAAAATATTTTAAAAATTCCAAAAAAAATATATTTTATGTGTCTTAGCTTATTTTATTTTCTTACCATATATCCCTAAAAATTACAAAAGAAAACCTTTAAAAATAGCAAAATTCTCAAAATCTTCCTAAAAATCTAAAAAATTCATAAAAACTCCAAAAATTGTGTTTCCTATCTCTGAATTTTCCTTATCCTATTATCTATCTGTAAAAATTAATTTGACAATTTTTCACTCATGTTTGCTATTTTATTTATACACTTTTGTCCGCATATATATTGTATTCAATGTTTTTAGTATTTTTGCTTCTTAAAAATACCAAAAAAATTACTAAAAATATAAAAAAATCACAAAAAACGTTAGAAAAACATAAAAAGCCCAAAAGATTTTATTTCCTGTACTTTGAGCATTTTCCGCTCTTTTTATCCCTCTCTTATCTCTATTATACATATATATTCCTTATATACATTATATCTTTATTAAAAGAAAAAGAAAATACAAAAATATAAAATATAAAAGGAAAATACAAAATAAGTAAATTAAAAAAAACCAAATATAAAAATATAAAATCAAAAATTAAATAAAAAAATATAAAATTCAAAACCCACAAAAATTTGCATATTTGAATGCAATTGATCTTACATTCACTCTCTGTGCATTTTCGCTTTGTTCTATCTTGTTTGCTCCCTGTGTTCGACACTCTACACATACTTGCACTATACACATTTTTATAGAGTTGTAATAAATTTTAACTCCACCTTGCTTCTCATTGTTAGATTGATATTGTGGGTTAATTGTTGATTTAATCGGGATTTACCGAGGGTCGCCGCAACGACTTTGTCTTCGCCTTGTGTGAGACACTTAGACCCTCGTATCTCGTGATTAATCCGTTCGCGGGAGAGAGCGACGGAGCTGGTGGGCTCCTGAACCCTCCGGCGAAGCTCAAAATGAGCTCCAGGCGTGTCTTTGATGTATCTGGACCTGCAAGAAACTTAAGACCAACGAGGGCAAAATGCCTCAAAGGTCGATGAAGCGGATGGCGATGGGGATCAGTGGTGCAAGGTGGTGGTCAGAGCCAGCTCCTGCGATGGTGTTCGATTGGGCGATTATGGGAACGGAACTCGAAGGTTCTAAGGGGGAATTGATCCGACTGCTATGGGAAAGAAAATGCACAAAGAAAATTGAAGAAAAGAGAAGACCTCAAACGTGCTGTACATCAGGTAAAGGACCTCGATGACGGTGACTTGCCGAGGTGGTGGAGCTGCCTGAGACCATCCTCGACCCTCCTGAAGGTGGGAGAAGGGAGTTGTCACCTCCCTATAGCTCTGGGGCGCAACAGGAGGAGAGGAAAATGGCACAAAGGGGTTCAAATCCGAGCTCGAAGGTGGCGGGTCCATTATGTTCAAGGTGGTGGCGTCTCCTTCAAGCGAGGTCCACGCGCGAATGATGAAGATTTTGGTGCTCGGCGAGGATCAATGATGATCAAGGAAGGAGTCCCCAGAAGAAATCGAGGCTCGAGGGTGAACGGATCGAGCACCAAAAAGAAGAGAAATCAGGCAAAATATCGGGTGTCAGAAGGCTGACAGGCCTCGGTCAGGGAGTTGACCGAGGTCAACCAACGACTGGCTCTGGTTGGTCCACGTGGACCAACCAGGAAAATGCTAGTCAAAATTATTTGTAAATTCGAAATAAAAAAATAAATGAATTTATTAATTTTAGGTTATAAAATAAAAAATGTTTCTTATTTTATAAAGAATTTATTGTGATTTTTATTTATTTTTATGAGGTATATAATTATAAGTTACCTTTTATGCCCTATATAGGTATGTATATATGTATATTTTATTATTTTATTTTTATTTTGTGTATTTACTTTATTTATTTTTGTTTATTATTTTATAAATATATAGAATATTTTTATACACTTAAATATATTTTTATTTGATTTTTTATATATTTGGTACACTTAATAAAATATAAACAATAATTCTATATGTATATATAAAGGTATTATACCTAGATATGCTATTTATACAAGTATTTTATTTTGTATTTTCTTTGAGTTTTTATTCTGATTTTAATATACACAAAGTTATAAAAATAAAATTTATGAAAATAATGAATAAATAATAAAATGAATATTTTAATCTGTATAAGTATACAATAGGGGTTCAAAACTCAATTTTCAAACCGTAGCCCCGCCAAATGTGAAACCACCTTTATTACATAGATTATTTAAAATTATATACAATTAAAGGTGAGTTTGATGCATTTCGGGCTTTTATTTGAGAGATACAAGTTTGGAAAGTTGGTATTTTGGATCTTTATTTAGATCATAATTTTTTATCTGTATAGTATTTTTGAGTGAAATAAATTTTGTATTTTTCTTTAGTTAATTATGTACAAATTTCATGTACAAGGTTTCTTTATTTGAGGTATAAAAAGTGAAATAAAAAATAGGTCCCAAAATAAATAAAGAATGAATAAAATTAATAGGTAATTTTATTGTATTCTGGCCCTTATCTCCCCCTACTTTATTCATTGTCGACCTATTCATCAAGATGCCTAGGTCTCGAGGTTTCGGGTCATAAAATATTTACAATCTTTTATTCTTTTTCTTTTCTTTTCTTTATTCTATTATTTTTGCTTTAAAAACAATATTTTATACATTATTTACATGCACATGTATAACTACTAAGATGTTGGAATTAATGGTATTTACACGCATTTGCCAAGGTTTTTGAGGCCAAAATGATAGAATAAAAATGATGAAATGTGGATTCATCATCCCCCTATACTTTTCCTTTGCTAGTCCCTAGCAAACACTTATGCAATAAGTGCAGAAAAGAAAAACAAAGAAAAGAAAAAGAAGAAAGTGGATTTAGTTTAATTATCAAACTTGTCCTCACAAAATCAAAGTTTGGAGCTTAAGTTGGACCTTTGGAATTTAAGTGCGGGCGGAAATTTAATGAGAATCAGATTTGAAATCCAATGGCCTTCGAGAATCCCAAAACTCTGCTCAAGTCTCCTCAATAGCCATGTCAGAATACTTCAACTCATACGCAAACCCTTATGACTATGAATCTGACTCATACAGTGTAAGTGATAGTGGCACTCCCAAACTGAAATGACAAAGAGACTGACTTCTCTAATATGACAACCCAATGATTCCCCAATCCAACGACTCATTCCTCAAGGAGTAGGGTATTCCCTTCTAAGTTCAAGTGGCAACCAACTCAAGAGGACGGGGTGAAGAAAAGAATGGACGGTAGCCAGTGTAGCTACCTATCCTAGGATGCAAGACCAGTGTAGTCAAGACATCCAGCTGCAGGCTCACATGATTTGCCTTTGAGGCTCAAGCTTGTTTATTGGCTATACATATGTATACACTCCAACAGGCATTTTTATTTTTTTGTACAAGCCTGTCAACTTTTTTGGAGTTTTTGCTTTTTGCACTTTTTTTTGATACTATATACAACAACATTTACATAGGGAGTTTTTCCTCTTGAGACAATAGACTATCCCTCTTTTGAAGCTTTATTGCAACCCACAATCTCCTGTCCTCGAAACTCATCATCACCGGATGGGTTGGGGTGCCCTTCCCTCCCTAGTGGAGGACAAGTGTTTCCACAGGTGTGTCTCATACTGGCAAATCCAACCTCCTCACCACTACAACTAAGTTGAGCCAAGTAAAAGGTGCAGGTGTCCAAGTTAGGTCATTATCAACAAGAGTCGTGCGTGTGCTACGAAATACTCTACTTAGGCAGTCAAGAATCCAATGAACTAAGTCTCATGATCCTCAAAGAATTAAGTCAACTATACCTGAAGTACCTCAAACCCAGCTCCTATAAGGTTATTGTTAATTAGGTAGATTTAAGGTCTAACCAAGCTCCAATCTTCGGATTTTATTTAGACTCGTTCAATTATCAAACTTAATCCAAAAAAATGCGAATGCTATGCAAATGCTATGCAGAAAATATTTTTATGTTGCAATTTTCAAAATTTTGACCTTTCTATGGATTTTTGAAAAGATGATGATGATGCATATGTATTTTTTTTGTATTTTTCAAAAAAAAATTTCAGATGTTTTTGTTATTTTAGTTTTGCTATTGTTTTTGGGATTTTTGAAGGTCAAAATATTTTGGCTAAAAACTAGGTACAAATATTTACACAGGGATGCATTTTATATATACAAGAAGTGGGTTGTAAGAATTTACAAGGGTAAGTGGTCAATTTTTATAAATATATATAGTGAATTTTGGTGAGATATATATTCCTCAAACTTATCTGAAAAGGTTTTTCAAACGATTTCGAAAACTATAGTCCAAACTAATTTTACAAACAATTTTTACAAACATGTACACACATTTGAAAATCATTTTGCAAAGGTTTTCCAAACAGTATATAGATTTTTCAAATATTTTTGCAACCATTTTTCAAACTATTTGCAAATAATTTTTCAAACATTTTATTTCACACAAAGAAAATAATTTTTCAATCAAAATATTTTGAAAACACGTAACAAAACGTTTTTCAAATAGTTTTCAAAAGATTTTTCTCAAAGATTTTCAAACTATTTTTCAAACATTTTGCAAAGGTTCTTGACCTGATTTATTAATCAGTATGTACAAAAAAATTTGAGGAATAATCACATCTTTTTATTAATGTTTTAATGAATTTTATAAGTATAATGAGTCATATTAAAAATACTAAAGTATGAGTTATGGCTAAAGTATATACACAGTATATACGGCCCCCCTATACTCAGCTTGAGTTATGTCCTCATAGATCGGAGAGAAAAGAGAAGACATAACTCGTACTGAGTATAGAAAAGTCTAAAGAATAAATGAATAAGAGATGAAGGAATGGACGAATGAGAAGTTGACCGTCCCCCCTATACTTAGGATCAAATAATCCTAAGTATAGCAGTTTGTACACAAGGCAAGGAGGGTCAAGGGTGGGATTGAATAGATCGTACTTAGATTGTCTCCCCTTATACTTAGGGTAAAGTATCCCTAAGTATAGACAAGAAGAGGAGACAATGGAGAGGATCATAGAATAGAAGATACTCAGGCTATACACCCCCTATACTTAGGATAAGGTGTATCCTAAGTATAGCAAAATCATAAGATGGCGACGAGGTGACAGAAATAAACAAAGAATGAATGAATGATATGGACATATGGATCTATACAAAGGTGATCAATGTTGAGGTGCCTCTCTACAAGCGCTACAGTTTACGCCCCTAGCTGGGCGCAAAAGATGGGCACAAAGGCTAGGAAAATGCCGTATCGAGGTTCTGGACGGTATCTGTGAGGCGAATACCGTACTGTCATTGCAGTCTAAGGGAGAGAACCACAACGAAGTCAACAGAGAAAATGATGGCACCCAGGTAAACAATCAAGCGGGTGTCTGCTATTGGGTAAAGATATGGGAAGATGAAATCGGGCTCCGGTAGCACAAAAGAAATCGTCGGCTCACGATTTGAATGGAGTGAAATGAAAGAGTCGAAGAAGTCGAACGTGGAGAAGGAAGGATCTGTCAGTGAATCCTCCACGTCGATCACCGTCTCAAATAGATAATGAAGATCAAGATCACGAGACTCACTAAAAAGACTAATATCCTACGCATATAATGTAGATAAATCAGTGAAATCATCGAATGTCGCAAAGATCGGGTCATCCTCGGGAGGGTCGTCGAGGAGAGAAACATCAAACTCATGATAAAAAATATCAGAAAACTCGGTCTCGTGATCCGACAGATCGAATGCACTCCCAGAAAGTGAAACCGAGTACATAGAGTCCGTGGCATCATCCTGTAGATAACCCTCAGGGAGTAATTCCGAATCATCAGGAAACTAAGGATCGAAGCTGTCAAATATCAAGTCCTCCAATAATATATCGACCTCATCAACTGGGAGGATACATGGCTCAAATACAGGACTATCTATGTCTTTCAAATAAAAAATAAGTCCCTCCTCAATTTCTCTCTACTAAGATGGATCAAACTGTATATCTGAATCCGAGACAATCTTCTGAAGAAATGACACTGAATCAACTGAGAATGGACACTGAAATGATTCAAAGGATGGTTGAGATGTGGATTCTACCTTTATTTTCGGGGCTCCTAACAAATCTAGAATCCAAGAATATTCTACGTGAAAGAGTGGGACTGGATCAAAATATGACTGTAAATCCGATGGGTCCTCAACCAGTGTCCGGCTTTGAGAACTCACGATAGTAGTCAACACATCCAACATATGAAAAGTAGTAGCATTCATATCCTTTGACTAGTGTGTGCAGTCTGAATCTGCATGATGAGTTACACACTCAACGGGTGTCATCTCTCACTCATGTGATGTCCCGAATAAATCATCTCGTGTATATGAAATGTCTGAATGTGTTCCCAAGATGGTCTCAAATAAATCCAGGTCGAGACTGCGGTGTGAACCACCACACGAGGTAATAACACATGCAATCTGTTCTGCGGTCATCCCCCTCATGGTGATCTAGACTAAGTTAGTCATCGAAAATCCATGATCCGGAAATCGCCTCAAAAGACCAAGTAACCTCGACCACGAATCTCTCAATGGCTCCTGCGGGTCAACTAAAAAATCAAGAATGCAAGACCGCATCATATCAGCTCTACGCTGGGGGGTAAAATCTCTGCAAAAATAATGATCGTAAGAGAGAGAATTAATTTGTAATAACTTGGACTCTCCAGGACACTTGGGCCTAATTTCCAAGTGTTTGTTCACTTGGGGGCTCAACGCGGTTTTGTGTTTTTCGCTACTTTTTCTTGCTTTTATTTCTATTTGTTTCACGAGGATTCTGCCCCTAGACATAGGAATTTTTGTTGACTGTGAAGAATTAAGAAGCTAAGGCCCAATCGCTAATATCTTTCTTGCACCTATAGACCGTAATTGAACTTGGCTAAAAATCAATTGAAAAAGCTATTCGACTTGGACTAGAGACCACGTAACGGGAGGGGTCGTATACAACGCGTGTAGGATCCATTGTGGTGGACACCGATCGGTCCCCAAGACTGGACTCCGGACTCTCTTCCTAGTCATAGCTACTTGTGCTTCACGATTAATAGAAATTGCTCATCTAGGGACGGTTTCCTCGTGCATCTTATAGGTAGTTTATTTCCTGTCTTTAAATTTATGCGGGGATCACCCTGCATGTAGAGTGCTGGAGCAAGGTACGCATTTCTAACTTTGCATGCATCATTGTGTTTGATCGCGCATCGGCTTTTCTGACTTCCTCTTCCATTTTATTGGACTCAAAATAACCAAGGAAATAGGAAAATTCGTTAGGTGTTGCTTTTATTTAGAAAATAACTAAAAAAAGAGAGATAATTAAAAAATTAAAAAAATTGGGACTGCTAATTGAACTTGACCTCTAAAATTAAACGTAATTGATTCACCATTGTATTGGGAGAGCAACCCCCTCATTGTTTGCGCTTTTAATTGCTCGCGTACACACTAAGGAGTAGTGCCCAAATCCCATTCAAGCCTCCTAAGTGTTTGTACAACTTTGGGTTTGATCACGTAACTCTAAAATTGAAAAGATAAAAGACTAGATCTCACAGTCTTCACATTGCATAGAGTTGGTGAATCGGGGCTTTGCTTTGTGTTTGAATGTCTTTGATGTGAGATTGGTTACGTTTATCTTCTATCATTAGCAGTCACCTTCTCTTCCTTTCACTCTTTTCTACCCCACCCTCCCTCCATCATTCTCATTTCCCTCTCTTCATGATGGGTCACACTTCATTTCAGCCAAATTTTACGATATCTTCGTTTCAAGCCCATCATTCCCTTCCACTCTCTTGGGAGGTCGGAACTCTTACCGACTTCCCATCCTCTCCCTACCCACCTTCTTTCTCAGGACATGCTGCGAATGACGCCCGAAGAGTTCAGATTGACCAGATACAAAACTCGGGCGATTACATTGCTGAGATGAGAGTGCATTCCATAAGAGATCAAATGCAGCAGTTGCAAGCTTTAGATGACTTTAACCCTGAGATGATGGATGACTTGTTGGAAATGCGAGCCCACGGCGAGCCATTATGCAATAAATGTTATTGCAATTCACTCCTTAATCTGAAATGAAGAATACATAATTTGCATAATAGGTCCCTTAGTACGATTAGAGTTATGTACCATGGCCATCTTGATGATCATACAGCTGTTGATTCGACTATTGAATCATAGAGGCTGGTGCTTGGATGAATATCTAAAGAGTTAGATTGAGGACTCATCAAGCACCGTCAAATGATTTTTAAGAGATGATCTCCAGCCTGAGTAGGAGATGGCAATCCTTATCTCTGAAGGCTGATATCTGACCGACCTCTTGATGCAGGTCCTCTGCATAGGAATAGAGATTCGGAGGTGTCAGATTAGTTAGGTCGAAGAGTTGACTTAACGAGATCGAGATAACCAAAGTCCTATATCGTATGCTGTCATGATATAGGCACGCATCCTCTGACCGGAGACAGATGTGTTGCTATATGTCTAAGTATGTACATTTGGCAGACCAATAGGTTGATGACCTAATCAAGGTCTACACACCGGTGCGCTGGTGTGCATATAAGGGCATATGAGTAATACGATCTCTCAAAGGGATCATACAGGTTCAGTTACTGAACCGGAAGACATGAGCTCACTCATGAGATATTGGGAAGAATCAAATTCCGTGCGCACGGTCGTCTCGCTTTGGAAGCTTGACTGAATTTGTAGGTTTGATATATACTTTTGGAAAGTATATGATCAAGACCTATGTATGATATACGCTTTTGGAAAGTGTATGATTGATACCAACTCCCAATGATCGAATGAGAAACTTACTGATAAAACCATGAAGTAGACAATATAAAGTTGATCCAATACTTCAGGTTTAGTCTGAGTCTTCCAGTATGCATGATGTATAGGTATTGGGAATACCTGAGGGTGATGTGATCATAAACGATTGTATAACCATAACGCTTCCATTCCTAGGGAGTGATGAAACGGGTCTAGATTTTAGTGACTCCTCTCAGTAGAGAAGTGATCTGATCTTGGTCCAAGTGTTGGACATTGATCTGAATGTGATTCAGATACAATGAGAAGATTAGATTTACGGTCTTGATTTAATCAAGCATCTATGGGAGGCCCGCGATCTGGATTTGAGATACGATCTCAATATCCATGTCACTATATGTGGAACAATACAATCGCCCTGTCCTTATCTCCAAGTATCTGTGGAGAAAGCGCATTATCCTTGAAGGAGTTCATGGATAATTCTATTATTGATTTATGTATCCGAGCATTGAGAAAATGGATAATTAAATGTGATTTAATCATCATGAGTAATATGAATTTGATTCATATTATAAAGAGAGTTATCTGAGATAATTAAATGTGATTTGATTATCAAAGATGTGAATAATGTGAATGTGATTCATATTACTTGAGAACAAGAGAATAAAGATCCAAGATGATTAAATATGATTTAATTATCATAGATATGAATAATGTGGATAGCAATATCCATATTAGTCATATATATTATAAATGTGATTTATAATATATAAGAGAGAGTTATTTGTGATTTACATTTGTTAATTAAATGTTAATGTGAATTGGATTCATATTAGACACTGAATTGAAAATGTAATTTACATTTTGTTTTGGGTTGTGAATATGATTCACAATTTTCCAATGGCATGATTGCAATGTTCACAAAATAAATTGGATTTATTTTTGTGAAATAATTTGCAACAAATGTTGTTGCAAATATTGGAGAGAATCATGAGATAATGTAATCTCATGTAATAGGAAAAAGGAAGCTCCCTTCCTAATGAGGAGAGGGGACGGCCACAATTCCATAAGGAATGTGGTGGCCGTCCACCCTCCTTATGGAAGGAGGCTTGCCTCCTTTCCTATCTCTCCAATGGAGATTGATTTGATATAAATCAAATTATATTTAATATATATTTGATTTTTATTAAATTAATTGTTGTTGTGTTTTTAGCAACAAATCATGGCCATTGAAAGAAACACAAATTAATGTGGACCATTGGATTTGTGTTGACACATGGATTGAGATCCATGGATCCCAAAACCCTATAAAAGGAGAGGCACCCCATTGCTCTTCTTGGCACATAAGTGAGACAACAAGTCTCTCTCTCTCTCTTTCTTTCTCTTTCTCTCCCTCTCATGGCCGTCCACCATGGATGCCCTAGAGAGGCTCTCCATCGCTGCGGCACCGTCGTTATGCTGCCCGATGTTTTGCTCGTGGAACTCCGTCTACTTCGGCATGCCTTGCTCGTGAAGAAGACGTCGGATCTCGTGTGTCGAGATCAGGAGATCCACCGCTTGGATCATCAACATGGATTGCGAGAAGCACACGGTTCATCCCCGCGCTCGCAAGCGTCTCCTCCGTCGGATCGGACTTGAGACAGGAGGTCTCTTCGTTTAGAGACTCGATTGCAACCACGCTTCAAGAGGTAAACCTAATACTTGTTTGTGGTTAGATGAAACGATCCGAGAAGTGTTCTTGGATCATGTGGTTTCGTCACATGAAAATTTTTAATTTCCGCTGCATAGAACAACTAGTGCGACTAGTCGTTCTTCGTCGTATTCGATACGACGATCACGCTTCCGTGATGCGCTTGAGGATCTAACCATATCCTTCAAGTGGTATCAGAGCCTTTTGTCGGTGGTTTTGGATACGATCCATGAACCGAGGACGACTTGGGTTCATTAGGGTTTGCGAAAGTTTTCTTGCATTTCATTTTCGCATCTCTGTTTTGATATTATTTTCGCACTGTTTAAATTTTTTAAACACGAAAATAATATTTGGATTTTATTCTATTCCCCATTAAATGAAGAAACCGTAGGATCTGAGTTTGCGTGATTTCGATTCCGTTTGCTCTAGATATGCTCATTTTAGTGAACATGTATCCACTGTTTCGGGGACTGCGGATCATGACGTAATTAAGATGTTAATTGCGGATTTGAAACGCCTTGAAATGCGTGCAAATCACTTTGGTTCTGTTGTAAATCAAGTTAGCAAACTTTAGAAATTTACTTTTCTTAATTTGGATTTAAATTGATTGAGATATGGTATTTTTAGTAAGTGAGGGTCATTGTTGAAAATACTTTCCGAATCAAGAACCTAGTGATTGTCATTTAATTAATTAGTGAAATTAAAATTGTTTAATTTCCTGGAATAATTATGCATAAATATTTGTGAAATATTTGATGATAATTATGTCCTTAAATGACTTTGCCCTAACCAACAAATGATTAGATGTGATCTAGATCAAGATTGGTTACATGATCTACATGATCAACATTCCAACAAACATGTTGCTTGAATAGGACTTGGGATTTGTTTAGCAAATCTCATTATAATGTTAATCAAAATTGTTTTGATTATTAATATATGGTATAATTTTGGTTGAAGAACCGATGATCATCTCAAGTACAAAATGATCTATTTTGCATTATCCTTTCCCGAGGTGGATATGGTGTCTAGTCGGAGAGCATTGGGGTTGCGGGTTGCAACGTATGTGGTCCGTCCCACTCTCGTCGGTACTGGCCATGACAGCGGGTAGGATTAGTATAATGCTTAAGAAATCATGATGTATTTCTAATTATTAAAATTCGAAATAATACGTATTTGAGATAATACCATAATTCAAGTAACAATTAAAAAGTGTTTGTTGGATATTAATTGGATCATTAATTTAATATGATTAGATTAATTGGAATCCAATTAAAATTAAGACACTCTATTATAAATAGATGTGTTATTTCCCTTGGAAGAATTAATCATAATGAATATGATTCATAATGATTAATTAGAATTTGAATATGATATGGAGGATCACATAAGTGACATCCATGGTCTCCCGTCAAGGCGAAGGGTTCCGTCGCCAGGGATTGTATGTAGGAGACGCCTGTCCGAAGTGACAGTACCTGTATGCAAGCGCATCTGGATCGGGCTCTTTGCTTCTCGAAAGAGTAAGGCCGTATACGTAGTGACCCCAATATCGGATCCTCATATTATTGGGGCGATATTGGATTGCGTATAGCGAGTACTATTCCTGTTGACGGTTGGTTCAATTAACGACGGGTCAACATCGCCTTAGGGGTGGTGGGCTCGGGTGTTAAAGACCGATTTGGGAAATGCAAGTTGGACTTGCAAAGCGGAATGTGTTCCCGCTTCTTTTTATCCGAGTTGCAGATTCTCATATCATTGGGATGTAACGAAGATAAGGAAGGAGATCCCAGATCTTGTTGAGATATAATGGTAAGTATATCTCTTACATTGAAAGTGATTAAGGGAATGAACTTTCAGTGTTGACAAGACAAGACAACTTTGATATAAAAATCCTAAATCAAAGTAAAATATATATATATATATGCAAATTTCTTATTTCAGATAATCCTTCATTAAAACCCACTCAATGATATACTCAATAATAACCAGTAAAATATCATGAATTGGACTCATGATCCAGATATTGTACTTGCAATTGGACACATAATGTATGTGATTGCAATGTGCAAGTTTCCTCATAATATTGAGGAATGACAATTAAATAGATAATAGGACTACAACCCTAGGGTTTGTGTGTCTCTATAGTCTTGATCTCTCATCGGATGTACTTTGAAAGTGACATGTCGATGATGATCGTAATTGTCAAATAATCCTTATAAAATTAATGAAGATATTCTGGCATACATATGTGCTCTTGACATTTAACATGAATGAGATGGTTCACTGCATCATGCAGAATGGTGGCTCTATAAGAGATGATGTATTCAAATTGTTTGAGTACCTACATGAACCTATGTTTTAAGAGTTTAGATGGATGTAGATGATGAGTGTCATCATTCTACTATCTATACTCTGGTCATTCATGAAGCTTCATAATATTCATATTGTATGAATTTAATGAAGCATGTATAAATGTTGAAATTCTCTTACATAAGAGATCCTTAGTCTTAAGCAATGGTTGCTTATAGATAAAAGGAGCGCAGTGGAAGCATGGGTTGGACCCGAGTAAGAAGTATGGTCAAAGAGTTGACTGTACATCTATGACTTCCATATGTCATCCGAAGAGTTGGATGAATGCCAATACTGCAATAAGTTGATGTGTTGATAGTATGACTATCAAGTCTATCTAGAATCCTTAGAGAAGGACTCAGATGGAGCATCGGATTAATCTACATAAATCATTGATAAGATAAAGTCAAATAATTGTATCTCAATCTTCTGATGACATTTGCAATAGGTTGCAAATGTTTTAGAAGACTGGAAACTTTGATCTTAAAGGTTTATAGTTATCCACATGGATATTTGATGCAATTGTTGCAACAATCTCTGTTGGATTAATAGACTTGTTAATTTCAGTGGGAGAGTCCTTAGTCTTAGAGAATGTCTCTGTGACCTAGATATAAGAATACACTCATTGTTTGTTTCTAAATGTTGGAAATAAACATGAATTCTGAGGTAGAACTATCATAAAGAGTTATGATGGAGATATTTCAGATAGTAATCTAAAATCTAGTGGACTCCACTAAATTAGAAAATTGATGAATGGCTCATTAACATTTCTAAATGCTGAAATTAAAACTTAAGATCAATATGAGGATGAAGATCATTTGACAATGATCTAGCATCAAGCTTTGGACATTTGTTTATTGATTTGATCAATAGACTAGTAAGAGATGAAACTTTAGAATGTCTAAAATTTCAAAACTTACATACTTATGAATATTGTATTCAAAGTAAAATGTCCAATACACCTTTCTTAGAGAAAGGTGTAAGATGCCAAGGTATTCAAGATCTCATGCATATTGATGTATGTAGATCATCTATATCATAGTAAACATTATGGATATGTGATATCTGTTGATGATTATGTATGATATGAGATTTCTTCTCTTCACCTAAGAAAACTTTGAAATGTTCAAAGATTTCATTATTTTTGGTTTAGAATCAAAGTTTGAAGGAAGATAAAATTAATTTGATCTAATCTAGGTAGCAAGTACCTACTAGATAAATTCAAAGAATACCTTATAGAGATATGAATATCACTTCTATCTCAATCCTCCTAACACACCTTAACTCAATAGAGTTATAGGTAGATACAATTGGATCATGTGTGACATGATCTTATCAATGATGAATTTTAGCATAATTATCCCTTAGTTTCCAGGTATATATGTATAGAAGAGACTACAATATATATGCTTAATATGATTCCATGCATGCAAGCTGGAATCTAGCACTTGAAAGTGCTGCTTCATTAGGAAAATAAAGGATGGTATTGGATACCTACTTTATGACCTTGAGATTCTAAGTATCTCATCTTTGAGAATATGATTCTTAGAGGTTGAGACTCTTGAGAATCAAGATGAAAATGAAGTGTAGGGACTCATTTATCTTGAGAAGATAATGAGGCTCCTGAAATTGGAAACAAGGAGGACAATTAAAAATGAAACACTAATACCTCTTCAAATGAGTTTGAGGATGTATTCCATGTGTCAGTTAAGTCTGACAATGATCGGACTTCATGTGATGAAGCTCCTAAGGATCATGACATGGAAAGATGGATTTTAGCAATAAAAGTCTAACGTAGACTTCATATACAAGTGTTGTATATGGACCCTCGAGGATCCACCTATATGGGTAATACCTGTAAAGGTGTAAATGGATCTTCAAGAGAAAGGGAACCTGATGAGAAGGTGGAGACCTTCAAAGCATGGTTCGTAGCCATGAGCTACACATCGGAAGAGAAGACGTTGCTTGCAATAAGACTTGCTCTTCGGTGACCATGCTTAAAACCATCAGAATATTGCTAACCTTAGCTACACAACTTGACTATTGCATCTTCAAGATGTAAGTCAATATTGCATTCCTCTACGAATACCTCTTTGAGGATATTCACATGAAGTAGCCCCAGGGCTTCATGATTGAGGAAAGCAAGGTGTGCAAACTAAGGAATCCATCTATGGACTCAAATAAGCTTCTTGAAGTTGGACCATAAGATTTGATGGAATTATAATTGTTATGATTTCAGATAGAATCTTGATGAGCCATGTGAAGCTTAGTGGGAGTGCCTTTGTGTTCATCTTGCTGAATGTAGATGATATCCTGATCATTTAAATGATATAAGGATAATAATAAGTGTTTTATTCTCTGGTTATTCCATATCTTGAAATATGATTTCAAAGATACCTCTTAGATCTTAGTTCTGAAGTTGTTCAGAAGCCAAGAGAAGAGGATAATTGGACTGTCACATTTGTAGTATACCTTGGACATATTCTATTCATAAGAATTCCAAGAAACGCTTCTAACCCTTAAGATATAGTACTGACCTATCTTAAGGGATAGCCCCTCAAAGAGTTGAGGAAGTAAATGCTACAACTACTTGCACTTGTGCATTAGTTACGAGAAGCTGAGTGTATGCTAGAGTGTACAAATACCAGATGTCTGTCATGCAGTGGGAGTAGTAAATTGTTACTAATCCTACTGTAGAGATAAAACACTTGATTGCAGTAATAACAAAATCTTCATAGATGAGGAGATTTTTGAGATAGTAGTCTCAAAGTCTTATCTTCAAAAGTTTAAGACCATGTAGATAGTGATCTATAAAGGTCTAAACTTTAGATACCTTAGGAGATAGAGATCTCCGGGAATGAAGGTATTCTAATAAGGATTATGGGGATACTGGTTATGATGTCAGGGACACTGTAACCAACTAGATTGAGTATTGGTTGCATGAGATGCAACATTCGCATTAGATGCGAGCACTGTTACTGGGGATATGCAAGTGCCGTAAAATGACTTGGCGTAGTCTCGCGGGAACAGAGTGACTGATCAGCTTACCTAGCTATTTTCTTAATAGTCTATGATTGTCACATGAGTGCGGGTTTAAATGATTAGCCCATTAATGGCTCTTTGGGCTAGTGGGAGATTGTTGGAAATGCGAGCCCACAGCGAACCATTATGCAATAAATGTTATTGCAATTCACTCCTTAATCTGAAATGAAGAATACATAATTTGCATAATAGGTCCCTTAGTACGATTAAAGTTATGTACCATGGCCATCTTGATGATCATACAGCTGTTGATTCAACTATTGAATCATAGAGGCTGGTGCTTGGATGAATATCTAAAGAGTTAGATTGAGGACTCATCAAGCACCGTCAAATGATTTTTAAGAGATGATCTCCAGCCTGAGTAGGAGATGGCAATCCTTATCTCTGAAGGCTGATATCTGACCGACCTCTTGATGCAGGTCCTCTGCATAGGAATAGAGATTCGGAGGTGTCAGATTAGTTAGGTCGAAGAGTTGACTTAACGAGATCGAGATAACCAAAGTCCTATATCGTATGCTGTCATGATATAGGCACGCATCCTCTGACCGGAGACAGATGTGTTGCTATATGTCTAAGTATGTACATTTGGCAGACCAATAGGTTGATGACCTAATCAAGGTCTACACACCGGTGCGCTGGTGTGCATATAAGGGCATATGAGTAATACGATCTCTCAAAGGGATCATACAGGTTCAGTTACTGAACCGGAAGACATGAGCTCACTCATGAGATATTGGGAAGAATCAAATTCCGTGCGCACGGTCGTCTCGCTTGGGAAGCTTGACTAAATTTGTAGGTTTGATATATACTTTTGGAAAGTATATGATCAAGACCTATGTATGATATACGCTTTTGGAAAGTGTATGATTGATACCAACTCCCAATGATCGAATGAGAAACTTACTTATAAAACCATGAAGTAGACAGTATAAAGTTGATCCAATACTTCGGGTTTAGTCCGAGTCTTCCAGTATGCAGGATGTACAGGTATTGGGAATACCTGAGGGTGATGTGATCATAAACGATTGTATAACCATGACGCTTCCATTCCTAAGGAGTGATGAAACGGGTCTGGATTTTAGTGACTCCTCTCAGTAGAGAAGTGATCTGATCTTGGTCCAAGTATTGGACATTGATCTGAATGTGATTCAGATACAATGAGAAGATTAGATTTACGGTCTTGATTTAATCAAGCATCTATGGGAGGCCCGCGATCTGGATTTGAGATACGATCTCAATATCCATGTCACTATATGTGGAACAATACAATCACCCTGTCCTTATCTCCAAGTATCTGCGGAGAAAGCGCATTATCCTTGAAGGAGTTCATGGATAATTCTATTGTTGATTTATGTATCCGAGCATTGAGAAAATAGATAATTAAATGTGATTTAATTATCATGAGTAATATGAATTTGATTCATATTATAAAGAGAGTTATCTGAGATAATTAAATGTGATTTGATTATCAAAGATGTGAATAATGTGAATGTGATTCATATTACTTGAGAACAAGAGAATAAAGATCCAAGATGATTAAATGTGATTTAATTATCATGGATGTGAATAATGTGGATAGCAATATCCATATTAGTCATATATATTATAAATGTGATTTATAATATATAAGAGAGAGCTATTTGTGATTTACATTTGTTAATTAAATGTTAATGTGAATTGGATTCACATTGGACATTGAATTGAAAATGTAATTTACATTTTGTTTTGGGTTGTGAATATGATTCACAATTTTCCAATGGCATGATTGCAATGTTCACAAAATAAATTGGATTTATTTTTGTGAAATAATTTGCAAAAAATGTTGTTGCAAATATTGGAGAGAATCATGAGATAATGTAATCTCATGTAATAGGAAAAAGGAAGCTCCCTTCCTAATGAGGAGAGGGGACGGCCACAATTCCATAAGGAATGTGGTGGCCGTCCACCCTCCTTATGGAAGGAGGCTTGCCTCCTTTCCTATCTCTCCAATGGAGATTGATTTGATATAAATCAAATTATATTTAATATATATTTGATTTTTATTAAATTAATTGTTGTTGTGTTTTTAGCAACAAATCATGGCCATTGAAAGAAACACAAATTAATGTGGACCATTGGATTTGTGTTGACACATGGATTGAGATCCATGGATACCAAAACCCTATAAAAGGAGAGGCACCCCATTGCTCTTCTTGGCACATAAGTGAGACAAAAAGTCTCTCTCTCTCTCTCTCTTTCTTTCTCTTTCTCTCACTCTCATGGCCGTCCACCATGGATGACCTAGAGAGGCTCTCCATCGCCGCGGCACCGTCGTTATGCTGCCCGATGTTTTGCTCGTGGAAATCCGTCTACTTCGGCATGCCTTGCTCGTGAAGAAGACATCGGATCTCGTGTGTCGAGATCAGGAGATCCACCGCTTGGATCATCAACATGGATTGCGAGAAGCACGCGGTTCATCCCCGCGCTCGCAAGCGTCTCCTCCGTCGGATCGGACTTGAGACAGGAGGTCTCTTCGTTTAGAGACTCGATTGCAACCACGCTTCAAGAGGTAAACCTAATACTTGTTTGTGGTTAGACGAAACGATCCGAGAAGTGTTCTTGGATCATGTGGTTTCGTCACATGAACATTTTTAATTTCCGCTGCATAGAACAACTAGTGCGACTAGTCGTTCTTCGTCGTATTCGATACGACGATCACGCTTCCGTGATGCGCTTGAGGATCTAACCATATCCTTCATGACTACACTGACCAAGAAGCACACTCCGCTTCTACATTGAGCCCCTTCGTTTTGGATTTAGAGTTCATTAATCTACTGGCCAAATTTCAGGAGGAGTGCATGAGGAACCATATATTCATATATCTGAGTTTGAGGATTTTTCTGAATCACGATCATACCTTGATATCACTTCCGAGGATCTGATGTTGATGACTTTCCCTTTCTCACTTCAGACTAGAGCTTCGAGATGGTATAGAGAATTGGGAAGGAAGATTGCTACACGCGCGCTCTTGCACCCCTGTGCACACACCCGTGCCCCCGTGGACCACACACACGCATGCGGTGCGCACCTGTGTACGTCTGTGTTTCCGCACCCGGACTCACGCACCTACACCAGTACCCAGACACACGCACCGGCAGTTGCGACCGTACGTCCGAACCCAGACACCCGCCCACGCGCGTGTGCGCGCGCGCACACAGACACACACCCCTGATCTCGCCCGCGCTTAGACACACACGTACACGTACGCCTACAGACACCCACCCACGCGCGCGTGCGCGTGCGCACCCAGACACACACCCCCACGCGCGCCCGCGCTCAGACACACACGTACACGTACCCGCTCACTCGCGCCCTCTCGTACACATACATATGCACCCGCTCGCGCACCCTTAGACACACACGCACATGGACACAGCCACGTCCACCTGCCAGCCTGCGCACCCGCTCGCACGCACCGAGTCACACGCACATAAACAAGCACAAACATAGATATACGCACACGCACGCTCTTGCACCCGCGCGCACACACGTTCCCCCTCAGACCACGCACACGCAGGCGGGCTTCAAATTACAAATATTTTAAACTACAAAAACTCTACAAAAAGTGATGGTCTTCTCAAGCCTCCAAATTTTCTTTGATGCGAAGCGCTTTCACGTGGGTGCTCAAGTGCCTAGGATAGGGCGCTTCCCTCGCTCGGCGGTACCTCGCACAAAATCCAACAAAAAGGGTGATTAGACCAATCAAACAATATAATCAAATAAATATGTAAAAAGGTAGGCAAATGTTCACAATCAATTAAAAACACTAAACTATGCTGTTGCTCCCCGGCAACGGTGCCATTTGATTAACCGTGAGATACGCGGGTCTAAATGTCTCACACAAGGCGGAGACAAAGTCGCTGCGGCGACCCACAATAAAATTTATTATAACTCTACAAAATATGTGTATAGTGCAAGTATGTAGAGTGTCGAACACAGGGAGCAAACATGTAGAATAAGGCAATAATGCTCATAAATGTGAAAGTGCTTAATGGCTACAAGTGCTATTTTTTGTGGGTTTTGGATTTTATATTTTTTATTTAATTTTTTTGATTTTATATTTTTACTTTTTGGTTTTTAATTTACTGATTTTGTATTTCTTTTTATATTTTGTATTTTTATATTTTCTTTTTCTTTTATTAATGATATAATGTATATAAGGAATATATATGTACACTAGAGATAAGAGACAGATAAAAATAGGGGAAAATGCTCAAAATACAGGAAATGGAATGTTTTTGTGATTTTTGTATTTTTCTAACATTTTTATGGATTTTCTATATTTTTCTCATTTTTTTGGTAATTTTAAGGGCAAAAATACTAGTAAACAGTGAATACAATATATAGACAAGATAAAAATATCGAAGTAAAATAACAAACATGAGTGAAAATTTTTCAAATTAATTTTTATAGATAGATAAAAGGATAAGGAAATTTTAGAGACAAAAAACACAATTTTTCGAGTTTTTATGAAATTTTTAGATTTTTATGAAGATTTTGAGAATTTTGCTATTTTGTTTTCTTTTGTAATTTTTAGGGATTTTTGGTCCAAAAATAAAATAAACTAAAACACAAGGAATATAATTTTTTGGAATTTTTTCAAAGACTTTTTTATAATTTTTATGTATTTTTCAATGCAAATAGTGACAAAAAGGCTTGTTTTTTATTTTTAATAAATATGAAAATGCAATAAAAATGCAGACTAAAAATATAGCGATAAAATACAATGCAACAAGAAATCATGGTATTTTTTTGGGTAATTTTTCGAGTTAAAATGATGCATGAAATAAATGCAAACATCTAAGCAAAAACACAACGCTGACAAAGGCATAAATGTAAATAAACAAAAAGTCCATGGGCCTACTTGCAATTTTTCCAAAAATATATAACATTAAACACAATTTTATGGACTAAAAATAAATACCCAAGCCCGGAGGGGGTTCGTTGCAAAATGTTCAAACTCACGCACATTGGGCACGTGACCTGGCAGGGGTATTTTTCCAATTTTACAAAGATCCAGTACTAACATGCTATTTTACCAAAATATTACAACTTAACTAAAAAGTTCATGGACAGGAATGAATAAACAAACCTCGGGGGGGGGGGGTCCGATGCAAAATGCCCACCACCCCATGTGCGTGAATCACATGAGGTGACGTGGCTCAGACCTAAATGCAAATAATGAAAGTACGGGGGTCTGAATGCAAATATTACAGAAATATTTAAACTACAAATTAAAGGTTATGGACTAAAAATAAAATGCAAAATTGGCGAGGGTGTATGTGCAAAATACCGCACCTAATATCCTCGTGCGTGATCGAACGGCTAGAGAGCGCCCACTAGACACGTGGCGCTTCAAGGTTCCACAATGACGGTTCGCGCTGGACGGCAGAGATTAGATCTTCTCAGAAGATCTGACGGTGATGACGCGACGTGATCCAACGGTGGCTGAGTGATCTAGAGCTCCGCCCTGATCTGACGGCGGAGAAGCGGTTTGCAAGAACATGGAAGAAACACCGACAAGGCGAGCTTCCCTGAGCTAGATCTCCGTCCTCCGGCGAGAGTTGGGCTCCAAAATTGGGCTGCGAGCTCCTGGGGTCCTCTTCTAGCTGCCAGGGGCTCCAAAAGCTCCAACGGTGGTCGAAGTTAGTGGGAGAGACCGACGGAGCTGTTGGGCTCCTGGACCCTCCGACGAAGCTCAAAATGAGCTCCAGGCGTGTCTTTGATGTCTATGGACCTGCAAGTAACTTAATACCAACGAGGGCAAAATGCCTCGAAGGTCGGTGAAGCGGATGGTGACGGGATCAATGGCGCAAGGTGGTGGTCGGAGCCAGCTCCGGCGAAGGTGTTCTGGGAGCATTACTCAAAGGTTCTAAGGGGGAATTGATCCTACTGCTACGGGAAAGAAAATACGCAAAGAAAATTAAAGAAAAGAGAATACCTCGAAGGTGGTGTACCTGAGGTAGAGGACCTCGACGGCGGTGACTTGCCGGAGGTGCTGGAGCCGCCTGAGACTGTCCTCGACCCTCCTGAAGGTGGGAGAAGGGAGTTATCACCTCCCTCTAGCTCTGGGGCGCACCAGGAGGAGAGGAAAATGGCACAAAGAGGTTCAAATCCGAGCTCGAAGGTGGAGGGTCCATTATGTAAGGTGGTGGCGTCTCCTTCAAGCGAGGTCCATGCACGAATGATGAAGATTTTGGAGGATTTTGGTGCTCGACAAGGATCAATGATGATCAAGGAAGGAGTCCCCAGAAGAAATCGAGGCCCGAGGGTGAATGGATCGAGCTCGAAAAGGAGAGAAATCAGGCAAAATATCTGGTGTCAGAAGGCTGGCAGGCCTCGGTCAGGGAGTTGACCGAGGTCAACCAACGACCGGCTCTGGACCAACCAGTAAATTGCTTGTCAAAATTATTTGTAAATTCGAAATGAAATAGTAAATGAATTTATTAATTTTAGGTCATCAAATAAAAAATGTTTCTTATTTTATAAAGAATTTTATGTTGATTTTTATTTATTTTTATGAGGTATATAATTATAAGTTACCTTTTATGCCCTATATAGGTATGCATATCTGTATATTTTATTATTTTATTTTTATTTTGTGTATTTACTTTACTTATTTTTGTTTATTATTTTATAAATTTGTAGAATATTTTTATACACTTAAATATATTTTTATTTTATTTTTCTTATGTATTTTGTACACTTAATAAAATATAAACAATAATTCTATAGGTTTATGTATAGGTATTATACCTAGGTATGCTATTTATACAAGTATTTTATTTTGTACTTTCTTTGAGTTTTTAATCTGATTTTAACATACAATTATTACAAATAACATTTAAAAAGCTATAAAAATATAAAATTATGAAAATAATGAATAAATAATAAAATGCATATTTTAATATGTACAAGTATACAATAGGGGTCCAAAACTCAATTTTCAAACCGTAGCCTGCCAAATGTGAAACCACATTCATTAAATAGATTATTTAAAATTATATACAACTAAAGGTGAGTTTGATGCATTTCATGCTTTTATTTGAGAGATACAAGTCTGGGAAGTTTGTATTTTGGATTTTTATTTAGATCGCAACTTTTTATCTATACCGTAATTTTGAGTGAAATAAATTTTGTATTTTTCTTTAGTTAATTATCTACAACTTTAATGTACAAGGTTTCTTTATTTGAGGTATAAAAAGTGAAAACAAAAATAGGTCCTAAAATAAATAAAGAATGAATAAAATGAATAGGTATTTTCTTTGTATTCTGGCCCTTATCTCCCCCTACTTTATTCATTGTCGACCTATTCATCAAGATGCCTAGGTCTCGGGGTTTCGGGTCATAAAATATTTACAATATTTTATTCTTTTTCTTTTCTTTTCTTTATTCTATTATTTTGGCTTTAAAAATAGTATTTTATACATTATTTACATGCACATGTATAACTGCTAAGATGCTGGAATTAATGGTATTTACACGTATTTTCCAAGGTTTTTGAGGCCAAAATGATAGAATAAAGATGATGAAATGTGGATTCATCTTCCCCTTATACTTTGCCTTTGGTAGTCCCTAGCAAACACTTATGCAATAAGTACAGAAAGGAAAAACAAAGAAAAGAAAAAGAAGAAAGTGGATTTAGTTTAATTATCAAACTTGTCTTCACAAAATCAAAGTTTGGACCTTAAGTTGGACCTTTGGAATTTAAGTACGGGCGGAACTTTAATGTGAATTGGATTTGAAATCCAATGGCGTCTCATACTGGCAAATCCAACCCCCTCACCACTCCAACTGAGTTGAGCCAAGTGAAAGGTGCAGGTGTCCAAGTTAGGTCATTATCAACAAGAGTCGTGCGTGTGCTCTGAAATACTCTACTTTGGCAGTCAAGAATCCAATGAACTAAGTCTCGTGATCCTCAAAGAATTAAGTCAACTAGACGTGAAGTACCTAAAACCCAACTCCTATAAGGTTCATGTTAATTAGGTAGATTTATGGTCTAACCAAGCTCGAATCTTCGGATTTTATTTAGACTCGTTCAATTATAAAACTTAATCCGAAAAAATGCGAATGCTATGCAAATGCAATGCAAAAAATATTTTTGTGTTGCAATTTTCAAAATTTTGAACTTTTTATGGATTTTTGAAAAGATGGTGATGATGATGCATATGTGTTTTTTTTGTATTTTTCAAAAAGATTTTTCAGATTTTTTGGTATTTTAGTTTTGCAAATGTTTTTGGGATTTTTAAGGTCAAAAGATTTTGGCTAAAACCAGGTACAAATATTTACATGGGGATGCATTTTATATATACAAGAAGTGGATTTTAAGAATTTACAAGGGTAAGTGGACAATTTTTATAAATATATATAGTGAATTTTGGTGAGATGTATATATTCCTCAAACTTATCAGAAAAGGTTTTTAAAATGATTTCGAAAACTATAGTCCAAACTAATTTTTACAAACAATTTTTACAAACATGTACACACATTTGAAAATCATTTTGCAAAGGTTTTCCAAATAGTATATAGATTTTTCAAATATTTTTGCAACCATTTTTCAAACTGTTTGCAAATCATTTTTCAAACATTTTATTTCACACAAAGAAAATAAATTTTCAATCAAAATATTTTGAAAACATGTAACAAAATGTTTTTCAAATAGTTTTCAAAAGATTTTTCTCAAAGATTTTCAAACTATTTTTCAAACATTTTGCAAAGGTTCTTGACCTGATTTATTAATCAGTATGTACAAAAAGAATTTGAGGAATAATCACATCTTTTTATTTTTGGTTTAATGAATTTTATAAGTATAACGAGTCATAGTAAAAATACTAAAGTATGAGTTATGGTTAAAGTATATACACAATATATACAACCCCTATACTTAGCATGAGTTATGTCCTCATAGATCGGAGAGAAAAGAGAAGACATAACTCGTACTAAGTATTGAAAAGTCTAAAGAATAAATGAATAAGAGATGAAGGAATGAATGAATGAGAAGTTGACCGTCCCCCCTATACTTAGGATCACATAATCCTAACTATAGCAGTCTGTACACAAGGCAGGGAGGGTCAAGGGTGGGATTGAACAGATCGTACTCAGATTGTCTCCCCCTATACTTATGGTAAAGTATCCCTAAGTATAGACAAGAAGAGGAGACAATGGAGAGGATCAAAGAACAGAAGATACTCGGGGTATATGCCCCCTATACTTAGGACAAGGTGTATCCTAAGTATAGCAAAATCATAAGATGGCGACGGGATGGCAGACATAAAGAAAGAATGAATGAATGATATGGACATATGGATCTATACAAAGGTGATCAATGTTGAGGTGCCTCTCAACAAGCGCTAGAGTTTACGCCCCTAGATGGGCGCAAAGGCTAGGATAATGCCGTATCTAGGTTCAGGATGGTATCTGTGAGGCGAATACCATACTATCGTTGCAGTCTAAGTGAGAGAACCACAACGAACTCAACATAGAAAATGATGCTATCGGGTAAACAATCAAGCGGGTGTCTGCTATCGGGTAAAGTCGGCTGACGATCTGAACGGAGTGAAATGAAAGAGCTGAAGAAGTTGAACGTGGAGAAGGAAGGATCTGTCAGTGAATCCTCCACGTCAATCATCATCTCGAATAGATAATGAAGATCAAGATCACGAGACTCACTAAAAGGACTAATATCCGATGCATATAATGTAGATAAATCAGTGAAATCATCGAATACCGCAAAGATCGGGTCATCCTCGGGAGGGTCGTCGAGGAGAGAAACATCAAACTCATGATCAGAAATATCAGAAAACTCGGTCTCGTGATCCGATAGATCGGATGCACTCCCAGAAAGTGAAACCGAGTACATAGGGTCTGTGGCATCCTCCTGTAGATAACCCTCAGGGAGTAATGCCGGATCATCAGGAAACTAAGGATCGAAGCTGTCAAATATCAAGTCCTCCAAAATTATATCGACCTCATCAACTGGGAGGATACAGGGCTCAAATACAGGACTATCTATGTCTTTCAAATCAAAAATCAATCCTTCCTCTAGCTCTCTCTGCTGAGATGGATCAAACTGTATATCTGAATCCGAGACAATCTTCTGAAGAAATGACACTGAATCAACCGAGCATGGACACTGAAATGATTCAAAGGATGGTTGAGATATGGATTCTACCTCTATTTCCGGGGCTCCTAACAAATCTAGAATCCAAGAATCTTCTATGTGAAAGAGTGGGACTGGCTCAAAATCTGACTGTAGATCCGACGGGTCCTCAACCAGTGTCCGGCTCTAGGAACTCACAATAGTAGTCAACACATCCATCATATGAAAAGTAGTAGCATTCATATCCTTTGACTGGTGTGTGCATTCTGAATTTGCATGATGTGTCACACACTCAATAGGTGTCATCTCTCCCTCATGTGATGTCCCGAATAAATCATCTCATGTATATGAAATGTCTGAATGTGTTACCAAGATGGTCTCAAATAAATCCAGGTCGGGACTGCGGTGTGAACCACCACACGAGGTAATAACATATATAATATGTTCTGCGGTCATCCCCTTCATGGTGATCTGGACTAAGTCAGTCATCGAAAATCCATGATCCAGAAATCGCCTCAAAAGATCAAGTAACCTCAACCACGAATCTCTCAATGGCTCCTGGAGGTCAACTAAAAAATCAAGAATGCAAGACCGCATCATATAATCTCTACGATGGGGGTAAAATCTCTGCAATAATAATGATCGTAAATCTCCCCACGTAGCGATCTTCCTTCCCAATTCTCTATACCATATTGAAGCTCTAGTCTGAAGTGAGAAAGGGAAAGTCATCAACATTAGATCCTCAGAAGTGATATCAAGGTATGATCGTGATTCACAAAAATCCTCAAACTCAGAAATATGAATATATGATTCCTCCTGCACTCCTCCTGAAAATTTAGCCAGTAGATTAATGAACTCTAAATCCAAAACGAAGGGGCTCAATGTAAAAGCGGAGTGTGTTTCTTTATCGGTGTACTCATCCATCATCTCAGGGTTAAAGTCATCTAAAGCTTGCAACTGCACCATTTGATCTCTTATGGAATGCACTCTCATCTCAGCAAGGTAATCGCTCGAGTTTTGTATATGGTCAATCTAAACTCTTCGGGCATCATTCGCAGCATGTCCCGAGAAAGAAGGTGGGTAGGGAGAGGATGGGAAGTCGGTCAGAGTTCCGACCTCCCAAGAGAGTGGGAGGTAATGATGGGCATGAAACGAAGATACCGTAAAATTCGTTTGAAATGAAGTGTGACCCATCATGAAGAGAGGGAAATGAGAATGATGAAGGGAGGGAGGGTAGGATAGAAGAGAGTAAAAGGAAGAGAAAGTGACTGCTAATGATAGAAGATAAATGTAACCAATCTCACATCAAAGACATTCAAACACAAAGCAAACCCCCGATTCACCAACTCTACGCAATGTGAAGACTGTGAGATCTAGTCTTTTATCTTTTCAATTTTAGAGTTGCGTGATCAAACAAAAGTTGTACACACACTTAGGAGGCTTGAATGGGATTTGGGCACTACTCCTTAGTGTGTACGCGAGCAATTAAAAGCGCAAACAATGAGGGGTTTCTCTCCCAATACAATGATGAATCTATTACATTTAACTTTAGAGGTCAAGTTCAATTAGCAGTCCCAATTTTTTTAATTATTTTATTATCTCTTTTTTTAGTATTTTTCTAAATAAAAGCAACGCCTAACGAATTTTCCGATTTCCTTGGTTATTTTGAGTCCAATAAAAAGGAGGAGGAAGTCAGAAAAACCGATGTGCGATCAAACACAATGATGCGTGCAAAGTTAGAAATGCGTACCTTACTCCAGCACTCTACATGCAGGGTGATCCGTGCATAAATTTAAAGACAGGAAATAAACTACCTATATGATGCATGAGGAAACTGTCCCTAGATGAGAAATTTCTATTAATCGTGAAGCACAAGTAGCTATGACTAGGAAGAGAGTCCGAAGTACGGTCTTGGGGGCCGATTGGTGTCCACCAAAGTCGATCCTGCATGTGTTGTATACGACCCCTCCTGGCACGTGGTCTCTAATCCAAGTCGAATAGCTTTTTCAATTGATTTTTAAATAAGTCCAATTACGGTCTATAGGTGCAAGCAAGATATTAGGGATTGGGCCTTACTTATTAATTCGTCACAATCAATAAAAACTCCTATGTCTACGGGCTAAATCCTCGTGAAACAAATAGAAATAAAAGAGAGAAAAGCCGCGAAAAATACAAAACCGCGGTGAGCCCCCAAGTGAACAAACACTTGGAAATTAGCCTGAGTGTCTTGGAGACTCCAAGTTATTACAATTTAAGTCTCTCTCTCACTTCAAATTACAAATATTTTAAACTACAAAAATCCTACAAAAAGTGATGGTCTTCTCAAGCCTCCAAATTTTCTTTGATGCAAAGCGCTTTCACGTGGGTGCTCAAGCGCCTAGGATAGGGCGCTTCCCTCGCTCGGCGGTACCTCGCATAAAATCCAACAAAAAGGGTGATTAGATCAATCAAACAATATAATTGAATAAATATGTAAAAAGGTAGGCAAATGTTCACAATCAAATAAAAACACTAAACTACGATGTTGCTCCCTGGCAACGGTGCCATTTGATTGATCGCAAGATACGAGGATCCAAATGTATCACACAAGGCGGAGACAAAGTCACTGCGGTGACCCTCGGTAAATTCCGGCTAAGTCAACAATTAACCCACTAATAATATCAAGCAATGGAAATCAAAGTGTGGAGTTAAAATTTATTATAACTCTACAAAATATGTGCATAGTGCAAGTATGTAGAGTGTCGAACATAGGGAGCAAACAGGTAGAATAATGTGAAAGTGGTTAAATGCCTACAAGTGGTATTTTTTGTGGGTTTTGGATTTTATAATTTTTTTTAAATTTTTTGATTTTTATTTTTATATTTTGGTTTTTAATTTACTGATTTTGTATTTTCTTTTTATATTTTATATTTTTATATTTTCTTTTTCTATTATTCAAGATATAATGTATATAAGGAATATATATGTACACTAGAGATAAGAGATGGATAAAAATAGGGGAAAATGCTCAAAATACAGAATATGGAATGTTTGGTTTTTGTATGTTTCTAATGTTTTTGTGGTTTTTCTAGATTTTTCCTAATTTTTTGGTATTTTTAAGTGCAAAAATAATAGTAAACATTGAATACAATATATAGACAAGACAAAAATATTGAAGTAAAATAGCAAACAGGAGTGAAAATTTTTCAAATTAATTTCTATAGATAGATAATAGGATAAGGATATTTCAGAGATAGAAAACACAATTTTTCGAGTTTTTATAAAGATTTTGAGAATTTTGCTATTTTAAGGGTTTTCTTTTGTAATTTTTAGGGATTTTTGGTCCGAAAATAAAATAAACTAAAACACAAGAAATATAATTTTATTGAATTTTTTTCAAATACTTTTCATAACTTTTATGTATTTTCCAATGTAAACAGTGACAAAAAGGCTTGTTTTTTATTTTTAATAAATATGAAAATGCAATAAAAATGCAAACTAAAAATATAACATTAAACTAAAATGCAACAGGAACTCATGGTTTTTTTGGTAAAATTTCAAGCTAAAATGATGCATGAAATAAATGCAAACATCCAAGCAAAAACACAACACTAACAAGGGCATAAATGTAAATACACAGAAGTCCAAGGGCCTACTAGTAATTTTTCTAAAAATATATAACGTTAAACACAATTCTCTGGACTAAAAATAAATACCCAAACTCGGAGGGGGTTCGCTGCAAAATGTCCAAACTCACGTGCACTGGGCACGTGACCAGACAAGGGTATTTTTGCAATTTTACGAAGATCCTGGTAACATGCAATTTTACCAAAATATTACAACTTAACTAAAAATTTCATGGACTGGAATGAAATAAACAAACCCCAGGGGGTCTGATGCAAAATGCCCACCACCCCCACGTGCGTGAATCACGTGAGGTGACGTGGCTCGGACCTAAATGCAAATAATTAAAGTACGAGGGTTTGGATGCAAATATTACAGAAATATTTAAATTACAAATTAAATTTTATGGACTAAAAATAAAATGCAAAATTGGCGAGGGTGTAGGTGCAAAATACCCACACCTAATATCCTCGTGCATGATCGAACGGCTGGGAAGCGCCCACTTGACATGTGGCGCTTCAAGTTTGCACGATGACGGTTCGCGCTGGACGGTAGAGATTAGATCTTCCCAGAATATCTGACGGTGATGACTCAACGCGATCCAACAGTGGCTAAGCGATCTGGAGCTCCGCCCTGATCCGACGGTGGAGAAGCGATGAGCAAGAACAGGGAAGCAACGTCGGCGAGACGAGCTTCCTTGAGCTAGATCTCCGTCTTCCACCAAGAGTTGGGATCCAAAATTCGGCTGGGAGCTCCTAGGGTCCTCTTCTAGCTGTCAGGGGCTCCAAAAAGCTCCGATGGTGGCCGGAGTTCGCGGGATAGAGCAGCAGAGCTGGTGGGTTCCTGGACCCTCCGGCAAAGCTCAAAATGAGCTCCAGGCGTGTCTTTGATGTCTCTGGACCTGCAAGTAACTTAAGACCAATGAGGGCAAAATGCCTCAAAGGTCGGTGAAGTGGATGGCGACGGGGATCAGTGATGCAAGGCGGTGGTCGGAGCCAGCTCCGGCGAAGGTGTTCGATTGGGCGATTATGGGAACGGAACTCGAAGGTTCTAAGGGGGAATTGATCCTACTGCTACGGGAAAGAAAATGCGCAAAGAAAAATAAAGAAAAGAGAAGACCTCGAAGGTGGTGTACCTGAGGTAAAGTACCTTGACGGCGGTGATTTGCCGGAGGTGGTGAAGCCGCCTCAGACCGTCCTCCACCCTCCTGAAGGTGGGAGAAGGGAGCTATCACCTCCCTCTAGCTCTAGGGCGCAACAGGAGGAGAGGAAAATGGCACAAACAAGTTCAAATCCGAGCTCGAAGGTGGCGGGTCCATTATGTACAAGGTGGTGGCATCTCCTTTAAGCGAGGTCCACGCACGAATGATGAAGATTTTGGAGGATTTTGGTGCTCGGCGAGGATCAATGATGATCAAGGAAGGAGTCTCCAGAAGAAATCGAGGCCCGAGGGTGAATGGATCGAGCTCCAAAATGGAGAGAAATTAGGCAAAATATCCGGTGTCAGAAGTCTGGCAGGCCTCGGTCAGGGAGTTGACCGAGGTCAACCAACGACCGCCTCTGGTTGGTCCACGTGGACCAACCAGAAAAATGCTGGTCAAAATTATATATAAACTCGAAAAAAAATAGTAAATGAATTTATTTATTTTAGGTTATAAAATAAAAAATGTTTCTTATTTTATAAAGAATTTTATGGTGATTTTTATTTATTTTTATGAGGTATATAATTATAAGTTACCTTTTATGCCCTATATAGGTATGTATATCTGTATATTTTATTATTTTATTTTGATTTTGTGTATTTACTTTATTTATTTTTATTTATTATTTTATAAATTTATAGAATATTTTTATACACTTAAATATATTTTTATTTGATTTTTCTGATGTATTTTGTACACTTAATAAAATATAAACAGTAATTCTATAGGTATATGTATAGGTATTATACCTAGGTATGCTATTTATACAAGTATTTTATTTTGTATTTTCATTGAGTTTTTATTATGATTTTAATATACACAATTATTATAAATAATATTTACAAAGTTATAACAATATAAAATTATGAAAATAATGAATAAATAATAAAATGAATATTTTAATCTGTACAAGTATACAATAGGGGTCCAAAACTCAATTTTCAAACTGTAGCCCCGCCAAATGCGAAACCACCTTCATTAAATAGATTATTTAAAATTATATACAATTAAAGGTGAGTTTGATGCATTTTGAGCTTTTATTTGAGAGATACAGGTCTGGGAAGTTGGTATTTTGGATCTTTATTTAGATCATAACTTTTTATCTGTATAGTATTTTTGAGTGAAATAAATTTTGTATTTTTCTTAGTTAATTATCTACAACTTTCATGTACAAGGTTTCTTTATTTGAGGTATAAAAAGTGAAATCAAATATAGGTATCAAAATAAATAAAGAATGAATAAAATGAATAGGTATTTTTATTGTATTCTGTCCCTTATCTCTTCCTACTTTATTCATTGTCGACCTATTCATGAAGATGCCTAGGTCTTGGGGTTTCGGGTCATAAAATATTTAAAATATTTTATTCTTTTTCTTTTCTTTTCTTTATTCTATTATTTTGGGTTTAAAAACAATATTTTATACATTATTTACATGCACATGTATAACTGCTAAGATGTTGGAATTAATGGTATTTACACGCCTTTGCCAGGGTTTTTGAGGCCAAAATGATAGAATAAAGATGATGAAATGTGGATTCATCATCGGGGCAATTTTCCCTCAACCCTTTCACAATCTTTTGCAGATACATGGAGTTAAGGATATGCTTGGAGGCGATTTTGGATTTCGTCGGAGGCTCTTAAAGCTTTACCGCCCCACCAGCCTCGTGCGAGTATGCTGGTGAACACCGACGATTTTGGAAGCTTCCAAACGATAGACGATACCTGCAGGATCATCCTTAGCCATTTTAGGACTTCATAGACCGTTGCAAGAGGGAGATCGAGCTTGGATAACTTTACTGTGGTGGAGTTCATCCATGTTCTTCCTCGACCTCTCCCCACCATCAAATGAAGGCAGTCACCCAGATGTTATAGAGATAGTTTGATCATCACCCTCCTTGACCATCGATCTCATCCAGATGATCTAATCTGCGTCGTTGCATCCGAACCTTCATCGCGCATCCTCGGCACGATGCGTGGCATAAGTGAAAGATCAGTCACCGTCGGATCGCGCACGTTGTGGGGTATTTTGCGTAACTCACCCCACACATTTTTGTTATTAATTTATAGTACTCAAACTTTCATCTGCATTTGTATTTCTTTTTGTAATTTACAAAGATCCCCTGAACGTTTGACACATTATTCTTAGGTCCACAACACATCATCTCATGTGGTACCCCACATGAGTGAGCATTTTGCAGCGGGCCCCCTAGGTTATTTTTTCCATAAATTATTTTATTCAATTGTAACTTTTGTGGAGATTGCAGAACAACCCCTTAGTTTTTGGTTATTGCATTTAGGTCCTCGCTAGTGTGGCTTACGTCTTCATATACGTGAGTTTGACATTTTTGCTTGAGGGGCCTTTGGGCTTTGCATATTTTATTGAGTCCTATAACGTTTTTATCAAGTTTAGTATTTTTGTGTAAATTTGAAGTAGGCCCCTGCACTTTCTAATATTTGCAAAAATACCCAGTAATGTAGTTTCTCTTTGTTTCTTGTATTTATTTCATATAGCTACACTGCTCCAAAAAATTCACAAAAATATATTTATGCTCCCGATTGCTCATATTTCACACACATTTTTATTTTGCAATTTGAAACTTTTTCTCATTTATTAAAAATAAAAAGTATCACATTTGTCCTTCTTTGCAATACAAAATCCATAAAAAATAGAAAAATATTTTGAAAATTTTCCAAAAAAATCTATTTTGTTTATTTATGTGTTTCTAACCTTCAGACCAAAATTCACTAAAAATTATAAAAGAAAACTCTAAAAATTTGAAAAATCCTTAAAACCTCTATAAAATGATTTGGAGAATTTTTGCTACTATTTACTATTTTTCATCTCCATTTTAATTTCATATATTTATTTAAACCCTATTTTAGGGTATTATTTCCCTAAAAAATAGATCAAAATTAGCAAAAATTCTGAAAAAATCACAAAAATAGAAAAAATATCTAAAAACTTAAAATAATATCCTCTTTTTGATTATTTGTATTACTATTTATAGCTATATATATTATTGTATATACATCATATGCATAGCTATATATATGAAAAGAAAATATAAAAATATAACATATAAAAAGAAAATATAAAAATAGAAAATTAAAAATCAAAATATAAAAATATAAAATTAAAAAATTAAAAAAAATTAAAACTTAAAACCCACAAAAAAGAAAAAAATACATACATGACAATCACTTTTGTGCATTTATTTGCCCAGTCTATCATGCTTGTTCCTTATGTTCAACCTTTACATACTTGCACTTATACACATCCTTGTTGTAGAGTTATAATAAATTTTAACTCCGCATTACTTTTTATTGCTTAATTATCATTGTGGATTAATTGTTGTTTGAAGACCGGATTTCTTGCGGGTTGCCACAGTTACTGCGGCTCCATCTTGTGTGATACATATTTAGACCCGTGAAAAATCCTCTTCAACAGTAGGGGTGTCACACATGGGTTGTTGTGGTCATGCTGGCTGACATCGATGCCCTCGCGGTGGCCATGGAATTGAGCTACTGATGCAACCATGCGATGGTGTTGTATAGGGGCTACAATGATTGTGGACATGGTGCTGGTGGAGGGCTTCTATGATAGATGCGTGAGGGGCGGCGGTTAGCCTTGATGGCAGGGAGATCCCTAGCGGTGATTAGGATTGAAGAAGTGATTTATGATGTGGAACAGATTTAGGTTAGGACTCCAGTCTAGGGTCGTCGCTCTGATACCATGTGGAGATGAAAGAATGAATTGCATTATAGAGAGGCCCTAGGGTTCTTTTATATAGGAGAGAAACTAGTTGGGCAAATAATAAGAAGAATGCATCAATAAAATAAATTACATAATCAATATAAAAGATAAATAATATCTCAACAATAGTAAACATTTATCTACTATTTCTTTTATATGTCTATTTCATTTATTTAACATTAAGTGATGATGTAAGCATAATTCCTTTGCAGTTCTTTACCCATGTTCATCTACGAGCAAATGATCCCATATATCTACTAAAATATTCCATCATGATGGGTCAACCTATATGAAAATGAAGGGATACTCTTTACTTATATAAATAAATGTTGAGTTAATTGTAATATTCGATATAAGAAGCTAATCAAAAGCACAATTTAATAAATTTCAATTTATTGCAAAATGAATGGATGTTTTTTACTTGTTTTAACAATGTTGAAATTTAAATTTAACTCAGGCCAGTCCAAGGTCGAACATCAAGAGGAAAAGTTGGCTAAAAATCGATCAAGACAAACAAAATTTTGGATTCTAAAAGAGAGTTTTTTTCACAATTTTTTTAAATAGACAATGAAATGCAAATATGACATGCAAATACTTCTCATAGTATTTTTGCAAATTAAATTTAACAACTCAAGGCATATTAGTAAAAATATGAGAGAATATTTTTTGAGTTAATATAAACAAATTTATCTTAACATATTTTTTAGGAATTTTCAAAACTAATTTTGAAGATCAATAAGAATGGGAAATAAATACAAGGTAATAGATAATTACGTAAAGGTGTAATTTTGGTCAATTTATATTTTCCTAGACATGAATATTAAAAGCTATATGAAATGCATTTTTTTATATCTTTAAGAGTTCATATGCATGCGTGAAAAATACTTGGGATTTTTATATAATTTTTATGCAAATAGAATGGGAAAATCATGATATTTAAATAGGATATAAAATGAAGCAAAAGACATCTGCTATAATTTTTGTATAAAATACGAATTTTTATGATTTTTAATTAATGTAGAGTAATTTTTAGTAAATTAAGTCTAATAAATCCACATGAATGCAAACCAGAAGGGATTTTAACCTCCCCTACGAACCTTAGAATCTTTGTAAATTACCTGCATGATCTTGTAAACATCGTCATTATCCCCTCAACTCCATAAAGCTGCTCTGTATTACACCATGAACCATTTCGTTAATTTTACTTTTACTTGAGTCAACATATTAGGTTAATTTAACCATAAGAGAATTGGATAGTGGATCTTCCGTCTCCCCATCTCCTCCTTCTTCTTCATCCTCCATTCATCTTCCTCCTTTTTATTTTATCTCTATTCGCCCATCTCTGTCTTTCCTCCGAATCATAAAAAAGTTTGTATTTTCATGAATAAATCAACCCTCACAATTGTGAACAATATTTTTCTCTAATTTTTCTAGATAATTTCTTGAACCAGGTGATCAAATATTCGATGCTACTAATCAAATAGCAGAGGTTGAGTTTTGCCACCCCCACCATTGTCAGAGGCTCCACACCTCCAACCCCCTTCTAGAAGCACCTCAAGCAACACCCAATTAGGGAATCAGAGAACATCATCGACTGCAACAATTGTCACCACCTTCTTCTCATTACCACTCAAGGAATGCGCCATCTTCAACAGAGAATCTTATTCCTTGGTCATGCAGGAGAAGGTTGGGAGGTCGGGGGTGGTGCGGGGGAGGGCTAGGAGGTTGGGGGTACGCGTTCATGAGAGGGATGGGAGGTCAGGGCAGCGTAGGGGGGGGCTAGGAAGCTTAAAGTGTTCAGGAGAGGGTTGGGAGGTATGGGGTAGCATGAGGGAGTGGGGGTGATGAAGGTGTCTAAATGGGGTATCTAACGTCTAGATTTGGATGGCTTGTGGTGTCCGACAAGTCAGATTCGGTAATGGTTGTATCGACCGCTCTCACAACACTCAACATCTGAACAGATCTTGTTAGTCAACAATAAACCCACAAAATAATTAAACAATGAATCTAAGCGAGAAGAAATTTATTATACAATATAATTAAGTTTGTGTGTAGCAAGCAAGTGCAGGGGTCAAACCACAAAGAAGCAACGAGGATAACCACAAAAATGAATAATCAATGAGAAAACCAATAAATGTTTTTCTATGTTTTATAGGGCTTTTCTAGTTTTTGTGGGTTTTTAATGTGTTGTATTTTTTGTTTCTTTTGGATTTTAAACTTTTTTATTTTCTTTTTATAGTTTTTAAATTTTTAATTTATTTTTCTATTGATGTATATATGTATAGATAATAATATATATTATAAATACTATACAAGATATAGATAGAATAGATATAAAAAAATCATAAAATGCAAATTGGTTCAATCCTTTTTATTTTTTTAAGGGTTTTAAATATATTCAAAGATATTATAATTTATATAAATATTAAGTATATATAGTATAATAGTCCTTATATGGTTTTATATTTATAAATAAAGCTAAAAGTAGTCAAATATAAAATAAATTATTTTTATTGTTGTGCTATATTTTCTTTTATTTTGTGAATTTTTCAGTGTTTTTTGTTAATTTTTATGTATTTTTAAAGTTTTAAATACTCCAATGTAGGGAGTTAATTAGTAGGTTGAATTGTTTTGCGATTTAAAAATGGAAAACGAAGTCAAATTTTCTCAAAACTATATTTAATATATGATATAATATATAAAGAAAAGTATACAATAGAAAACTATTTTTTGAGGATTTTATAGATTTTAAATTTTAAGATTAGAAGGGTTTTTTTCTCTATTTTAAGGTTTTCTTTTGTGTTGTTTATGGTTTTTGGTCTGGAGTTGTATTATATAAGAATATATAATATCTATATTTTTGAAATTTTTAGATATTTTTCCTAATTTTTTATTATTTTTATATCTAAACAGGGAATAAATATCTTCTAAATTATTTTCAATAAATGGAAAATACAAGTAAAATCTAAAACAAAAATATTATGTAAATAATCAACATATCAAACAGTTACTGTGATTTTCCATAATTTTCAGAGACAAGAGCTATTTATGAAAAACAAACAAGCATAAATAAAAATATACATGATGACCGTGGTATTTTTGTAATATAAATGAATTACAGGTGTTGTAGTGCAAACATACGTAAAGTTTTGAACTTAATTACAATTTTATAATTAAAATGTAGTAAACCTGAGAGTATTCCTCTACAAATTTCCCAACTCATGTAGGGACCACATGAGTTGAGCTAGTGTGGATCCTGATGCAATATACAACAAGTTCATGGGGGTCTGTGAAAATTTCACACAAATATTTACACTATAGTTTATTTTTAGATGACTAAAACAAAATAAAAAGTGGAAGGGGTTCGATGCAATTACCTCCAAAATTTGCAATCTAACGACAGGACCTATCCTCGCTCTGATGGTTGTTCTCAAAATTAGAGATGGTCACAGATTCAATGGTTGCTACTCTTCCCCAAGAGCAGGGAAGAACAATGCTATATTGGAGATTTGATCCATGATATATTCCTCCTCTGAGCTCCTCCGATGTTGCTCTGATGCTCTACTTGTACCTGACGACGGTTCGTAGCTAAGGATGTCCTCTGAAAGGTCTAGGACCTAGTGATGGGGTCTTGGAGGTTTGCGAAGCACAAAGGACCTAGAGGTCATGTTCTTGGACCTGATGATGAATCTCAAATTCATCGCTCTAAATCTCATTAATTAAGCTCAAATCCATCAAAATCATTAGCATTTCCTCATTTATTCTGCATAATTATCATTCATGCATATTTTAATAAGAATTGTATTTTATCACTCATTTTTGCACAAAATAAGAAGCCAAAAATCCTGGCTAAAATTGACATGTAAATAGCCTAACTTCCCTGATTTGTAACTAATTCATACTACTCCAAATAACCCCAAACTACCTCCACTGTGTGCATGTCACTAACAATAATAAATGAAAAATACAAAAAAATCACTAACCCAAATAAGTGGACCAAAAACCCAAACCCTAGTTTTAGGATTCTCGGACTAACCCTCATATCTTCCTCGTCCAGTGTTGGTTTTGATCCTACTCACTTCTGGAATAATGTACATTCAATTACCATCAAAACAAGACCAAGTTCAAATGAATCGGAGCTCGTATGTGAAAGTTGGGGTTTGGACCACTTTTGTACATTTTGTATTTTAGCAATTTTTGACCTAATATTTTATGTACAAAATTAACCTATTTTAGTTTATTTCTGTTTCATTTGTCTTCTTTGATGAAAGTTTTATTAAAATGCGCAAAAATCCAAATCCAGACTGAGCTTGAAATCGAAGAAACAAATTGAGTCCGAGTCTTCACTAATTGTCTTTACAAAATTGGTCTTTTTAATGTTTTATTTTATTTCTTTTTTTTCTTAGTCAATAAAAACCCAAAAAAATAGACTAATGTGTAAATATTTATCTTTGATTTTATCATATTTTTTCTAGATTTTTATCTGGTTTAAAAATTACTAAAAAGTTATAAAACCCCGAAATCATGGTATTCTATGTACATGGGATACCCCAAAAATATCACTTTATGTAAATGATCGATTTTGGCTTGATGTCTTCATGAAATTTGTAGATCTTATCGAAACAAGCATTTTTTATGAAGAAACATTTTCAATCCAAGGTCGTTTGCTATTTCTTTTTTATTTTTCCTTGTATTTATTTTCTGATTTTTGTGAGGCTGACACGTGGAAGCTCCTGGAGCCTCCACGTGTCACCCATTTTTGAGTTTATTTTTTATTTAATTTTTATAAAAGAAAAAAGAGAAAAAATTATTAAGGATCGCACGTACGGGGCACGTGCCTCCCGCGGACGTGCTTCGCCTGCACCCTCACTCTCTCTTGCTGCCACATGGCGCCACTAGGGTCGTCCGATCTCGGCCGATGGGACGACACCTGTGTGTCTTCCCCAATATATCCCCTTTCCCAAATCGAAACCCATCCGCTTCGATTTCTCCGCCGCATGCACAATCAGCCGCCGCACTCGAATCCCATCTCCGACCGCGATCTGTCCCAATCTCATCAAATTTCCTTCGATCGATCTCTGATCGTCGATCAAATCCCTTGTCGTGATTCTCGTCGCCTGCCATCTCCTCGAATCCCATTCAGATCCCCATCCCACGACCTTCCATCTCCGACAGCCCCGTCACCTCCTATTTAAAACGCAACAGCCCCCTCGTCGTCCCCGATCCGCCGGTAGCACACTACTCACAGAAGGAGGTCGGTGGTGACAGCCCGACCCCCTTCCCTCTTTCCCGGCAAGGTCTGAGGGCCCCCGCCCCTCATTGCAGACGCGACGCTACACCGTTACTGCTTAGCTCCGGGCTTCATCCCGTCGAGCCAATGTCCACCTTCACTGACAACGCCACCTTCTTCATCCACAACTGCAACGATCTCCACCAACGATGTTCTATTACTTCAACCATCTCTACCCCGGCTCCATCACCGACCTCTGTCAATAATGTCATCGACAACAGGACGCCGCAACACCTGAGATCCTCCGCACCTTCATCGACTCCAGCCAACTATCGGAGAAGTCAACGACTTCTGGTAGAATCATCACTGAAGACGCCATCGACCACCGCTAGCTAAGGAGCTCAGCCCTGCAGTAGTCTGCCTCACCAAGCCGTCGAGGCCCGGCCCGAGAACCTTCCCATGTGAGGCGCATGTGAGGAGAGGGTACGTTTGCATTAAAGCCCCTGGGAATTCCGTTATTTACATATCTACCCTAGCGTCACCTGCTCTGCACATGACCACTGGGAACAATTGCAGAAGACCCCTAAAGCTTCTCCTATTTGCGCCTTAGTCCACGTCGACTAGGTCACGTGCTAGGCACATGGCCCTCTAGAAAAATTAAAGAATATCCCCTCAATGTTTTGGTAATTACAATATAGCCCTTGTATGCATTTTACTTTATTTTTAATTATTGTAATATTTCATTGTTACCCCATGTATTCCCCCTTTATTCTGGACCACTACGTTACATTATTTTATTATCCAAAAATTGCATGATATTCATTAATTAATTCTCTACATGATAGCACATGCTTGATGTTTTTGTGATCAATGGTTACTTATAATTTATTATTTTGTAGAAAATTGCCTATTTTTCCCATTCTGTGATCTGAAATTTATAATTGATTAACCCTTCCTCTAAAAATTCCCGAAAAATCGTGGATTGTAAACTTAGTTGTGTTTTACATTGTTCCCAAAAAGAATTGCATTTGCATGCATAATTTGCCTTGTAAAAATCATTTTGCATATTTTAGTGTTTGATTTTTAGTAGGTATTAAATCTCATATTTTCGAGGTTTAGGATTTTTCTGAGATCCATTCACCTAGTAACAGAACTTAGATAATTTTATCCCTCGAAAATAATTAGGTTTAATATTTATTATAATTAAATATTAAAGCTCACTTTGTCTGCATTTAAAAATTCATAAAAAAATCATCTTGCATCCAAAAATTCCAAAAATATTGTAGTGCATTCATTTCATCATAATTATCATCTTGACTTTCATATTTTTTGGACATTGTTTGATAGATATTTACATTTTAGTCCCTAAAATAGGACAAAAATGCATTTTGCATCTCTAACTGCATAAAAAATAAAAAATAATCGCCTCGAAAACCGTGCACGAACTTCGATAGACAAAATTTTAGGTTGTTCCTTTGCCTCCTTGTGTTGGACCTTGGGACTTTCCAAGTAAAATAAACATAAAACCACGCAATAAAAAATTGACTAAATAATTGTGGTTATTTCTTGACCGATTCTGAATGCCCGTCTACAACGAAATGACATTTATTTTTTAAGCGAACAATAATCTACACATTTTAACCTGGGCAATCCACGATCCGTCAGATGGTGTCGTTGTTGGGGAGGCAAACGACTTAGTTTTTTGTCTAATTTTTTTTCGGTTTTCTGCATTCAAGTAGTCTGACCCCCAAATTTTTCACTGTAAATTCCATTTTTTCTGCATTTATTTTTTTCAACATTTATCTTCTTATTTCATTTTATTTATTTTTAAGTTACTCTCCTATATTTTCTCTCTTATTTTTCTTGCGAGGTACCCGATGTACGTGGAGCGGTTTTTCAAGAACCGATGCAACTTCACCGACTTCCGAAATGCCACATTAAAAACTAAGATCGAGTCGAGTCGTAAGAGAACCTAGAGTCTAAGATTTTATTTTCTGTAATTTTAATTTCTGTAATTAATTGTTCATTTATAGCGGCATCCGTTTGGACTCTCACATGTGTAAAAAGACCTTGAACTTTTTTCTGTGGTGTGTCGTGGTCTGTTTCACTCTTCGGTGAGGGTGGGGCCTGACTTAAGCGGCACTTAGGATAGACCTACACATACGGCTCTTAGAGCATTTAAATTTTTGATTGTGCTCGTAGGACCTAGGCCCACACTTCACTTTAATTAAGACGCATATTAGATTGTTCAATTTAGTCAAATTCAATTCAATTCTTCCCTGATAATAGAACTTTCTGCTAGATGCGGTTTTTCATCGGCTTGCATTCATTTAGAATAATCTTTAAATTCTTGTATTGCATCCCACATGAAGATTGCGAGGAATCGCTGTAAGTCTTCTATCTGAGCATACATCATCATTTTTCGTGTGCATCGGCTTTTCCCTAATTTCTCCCTCCTATTTTGTCACATAATTTTAAAAGAAATTGGGACTGGACGATAGACGTGCTTTTATGCTCATCTTAAATTTCAGTGATCATCTAATTAAAATCAGGGCTGCTAAATATAGCTGACTTTAAATAACCCATAAAATCGAGAATTTTTGCGGAGAGCAACCCCGAACTTGGATGCATTTATTTTTCTAAGTGAGCGAGAGACAACACTTAAGGTTAAAGCCCAGCTCTTACATTTTCATTCAGGCTGCTGATTTTAAAAACGATTAGCTACTTCTCAGTGAGGAATACGGATAGCCGGTAAATGGTCTAGAATTCCTTAGCAGAGTGGGTGGTTTAAAGGACACTGCGTAAGGCTTCGTCCTCAAGTAACACGGGTAACCGTTTTACGGTCCGTATTTACACCTATACTGGCTGAAAGTAGATGCAACTAGCCGTAGGAATTAAGGATAGTCTTTAAGAAAATCTTCGGCATCTAACAGCTCACTAATTATTTTCCAAGATTGCCTTATCACCGATTAAAATTGAAAAGATAATAGTCGAACTGTTGCGTCTTTATTGTTTGAGGCGGTGAACTTGGGGTTTGATTTGTGTTTTCATTGGTGTGTGTGACCCGATTTCAAAAATCAAAAGCCACACATTTGTGCCCTCAACCTCCTTGATAAAAATTTCTTTTGACTATCCTGTCACTTGCACCGAGATCAACCATGATGATTCATCATCATCAACCTCCTTTGGCAAACACAAGACAATGGTCCAAGCACCCATCTGATCTATATTATGAAAATGAATTTGTCTCGGTTAGGCCCAAATACTCTTCTTTTAATAATCCTCCAACATTTGAGAGAGATTCTGACTCTCGGATGAATCCATTGACTTCCAAGCAATTCTACTCGAATCATCCGACCACACATGACCACTTACCATCTTGGACTAAACCGTCTTATTCTCGATTTCTCACAAATGAACCATTTCAAGATCAAATCACTTTTGAGTCTCATGACGGGCTGAGAAATCAAGCCTAGATGGCGAGACCCACACTTAATGATCATCAACGTTGGATTGACCGTGATGATCAGATCCCTATTGACCAACCTGAATACCATCCTTCGACCAACCTATACATACAGAGGACCAAATAGATAATATCGACACGTATGCACCCTGTGTGACTCCATTATTCGAGGATACAATCAATCATGACCATGGAAGTGGACTCTACTCAAACCAGCATTGCATGTCTGAGTCACGACATGTTAAGTATGAGACATACACATTCCCGCAAAATCTTTCCACCGAGCAACCTCCTTCCATAATTTTTGAGTAAATTTTTTCAGAAAATAATGATCATATATCAGATATTCCAAGAAACTCTCCTATCAGCACATACAGGAAAATGGAAGATGAAATTATTGAATCTCAAATGAAAAAACACACATCGAATGTTCCCATGATTGATCATGAACATATTTTTCATGATGATATTTCGAGGACAAATAAGAAATTTTAATTAATGGATGAAAAATTCAGAAATTTTACTGACCGACTCAGTTTATTCTATGGGAGCTCGAATACAAAAGTGGAGGCTGAAATGATTGGATCTCATGTCGAAAATTATGAGGATGATCAGAAACCTAGAGAATATGTTCACCCTTGGGACGATCATGACAGTGACACTTCTTCATACTACTCCCCTAGGTATGAATATGCCTCTGAATCTTACTCGGAACATCAAAACCCCTTCTCATCTACAGAAGACACCACATCACCACACCACACAGAAAATACCAAATAATTGGAATATTAAAAAACACCCAAAAAATCAAAAATCCAAAAAATTACATAAAAATTGAAACTGAAGAAGATCTGAAGAATTTGGATCCTGTTTTACGGGAAGCATTGGAGAAAAGATTGATTTTTGAACTCCCCTTTATACAGGCCATTGAACACTTCCCCGACCTTAAAGGATTTGTAATGGATAAATTAATGATGAAAAAGTCAGACATGATAAGAACAAAGACTGAAAGACATATCTTGTCAATGGCCTCCTCCTTGGTGTTGAGGAGAAAAACCAATAGCCATATAGTGAAGAGGTTGCCCAGATTTGACTATGGAATTAAAGACATAATTTTCCCTCATGCTCGAATTGATGACAATTCACCAATCAATATCCTCCCGACCTCTGTATTTCATGAGCTCAAACTTGGACCTATCAGGAAGATACAAGAGATCGTTCAATTGGTTGATCGATCGATAAAGCGGCTGAGAGGAATCATTTCTATCATCATGACATTCCAAGGTGCTCCGCTCAAAGTAGACTTCACGATCATTGATATTGAGCATTAAGGAGAATTCATCCAGTCTCCAATTATTCTCAGAAAGCCATTTCTAGCATTGGCTAAGGCAATTATTGAGTGTGAGACTCGGGAAATCAATTTTACAGCATTGGAAGCACTTTGATCTCACCCAGTCTTTGAGTAACCATGATTTTCTGAGGCGACCCATGAAAACCTCGATAGACGTAACCATCAAGCAGTAGAAGAGCCCTACCTCGTTGCTACATCTAAGATAGCGGTTGTTGATGAGACTATTGGTTTAGAGACTCTTCCTCCTGTTCCATTCCCAGCTGCTCTCACTATGGAAAATCGAATATATGAATCATATGATCCGGAGATTTATGCATGGTTTCATCCTGGGTCAACCAATTCTGACTATCTTTATTACATCAACTCGACATAGGAATGCTACAATGTCAAATCAATCGAGAACGGACATGCAGAGACTCTCCCCACTATTTCAATTCCTACAGATCTCACAATAGAAGAATGTTTCTTATATAATCCTGAGACATATGCATGGTTGCACCCTGGGTCAACCTACTCTAAATACATTGAACAAATTATCCCAAATCAGGAGTGCACCAACATTAAGAAGATTAAGAACAAGCATGCAGGACGAACACCGACCAAGGAGAAGAATTCTAATAGTTATTCATCTGGAGACTCAAGTGGACCAACACTTTCACGAAACAAAATGACTACTCCTTCATCAAACAAGAAAGTCACCTCTGACCTTCCAGAAAAGGAATCATCTGATGATCCCTCATAAGGTCCGGAAAAGGTAATCTACATGAGTGAAGTCTGATCGGCTGTTCTAAAACCATATCTTCGCAAGGATCTAAACTTCGATTCCCATTGGACGACTACCATGCCTTACTATTATTCATCCAAAGCCGATGCTCCTGCTCTCATTAAATACACTAGAATTATTTCTTATGAGCTGACTGAAACTGGTGCTTCAGAGTATTCATCCGAGGACAAATCGCTTGATCTCAAGAAGGAACAAATTCTGAGAAAACAACTGAAGAAACAAAAAGACAATAATATCTGGAGTGTGTCCACTTTCAAATACTATTCCTCTGAGGATAACTCTGATGATGGTTACCTTTCATCTGACTCAAACGCTTCATCTAATATCCATCATGATTTTTCTGAGGATAACATTGATAATAGCTGGGAATCATATGCTTCATCTCCTTCTCATCATTACGATCTCCCACCATAGGCCCACAAAAAGATCGGCTGAAAACCACCTTAATCATCGGCGGCCCACCCTCCCTCCCAACCACATCGGCCTCCTTGTACATCTTCTTCCTCTACTTAGGCCAAGGCCTAAGTATAGGGGGGGATCGATGCCATATGTACATACCATTCTCCCCATCTCCCGATCACCTCATTTCCACCCTTCTTCCTTACTTAGGCTGACCAGAGCCTAAGTATAGGGGGAATCGATGCCCATCTTTTTATACTCTCCTCATTCACATATCCCGACCGCCTCAATTTTTTTTGCTCTTCTTCTTTAGTCTAAGTATAGGGTGGCAGACCGATCTATCTTTTTCTTTTTCACTCTCTTGCGCTTAGCCCGAGCTATATCTTTTTTACGCTTCTTGTGCTCTGAGGACATATCACTCGCTAAGTATAGGGGGGTCTGTATATATATTGTGTATACATTTTACCCGTATCTCGTACTTTCGCGTAAGTCTATATGTATTTACGAGGTGGGTAATTAATTTGAAAAAAAAAGAAAAAGAGTTTTGCTTCTAACACTGACTGTGTCCAACCCAAAGTTGTTGAAAAAATGGCTTCTTATTAATTTTTGCATAAAAATCTTAAAAAATCCCTTGCATAAAAAATCAGAAAATTCACAAAAGAAAAAAATGTGTCTGCATTTCACACACCTGCACTTCATCTAGCATTTCACTCATTTGCATCTGTGAAAAGCTGTTGGGTTCTGAACCGAGTTATGAGCAGAAACCGAGAGTAGTCTGGACTTGACCTTAATCCACCTAATTTTCAAAGGAACTTCATCGAGAAATAGGATTTTAGAAGCTTCAGGTCTTTGACTTAATTCTTTAAATTCAACATGACAATGTGCAGCGTTTAACTCTTAGTGCCTAACCTGGTCTCTTCATTATGGGTACAACCTGGAATAAGGAATCAATTTGTACTCTCACACTATGCACTTAGCTCAACTCAGACAGGATGTTGGAAGACTGTGTGAGTTTCTTTTCTAGTAGCGTGGAAATCTAAAGATCAGAGTACGTGTTGAAATAAAGCTTCGGAAAATGGATGGATGGTTGGGAACAATTTTTTCTAAGACCCCAAAACATGTACAAAAACAAAAAGATTCTATATCCGTAGGGGCACAACAAGATCCCAGCAGAACCACCAAAAATCCAAATACAAAGAAGCCACTACCAAATAAATATCTGACCAAAAAGGTCCAAGCTTCAAGAAAACATGCAGATCTTGGTGGAGACTCGGCTACACTGGCCAGCTTCACAAGGAGAGGTGACTACATTGGCCACCCTCGGGTTCTTTTCTCCTTCGTCTAACTTCTCCCCCAATTCGATTGTGAACACAGTGTGACAAACCTTAGACGGAAATATTTGACTCCCCGATGATGAGTTACTGGAGAGGAGGTTTGCATGGTAGTCCGACATTCTGGATGGGAAGAGATAAAACCTTTCACACACATGAGTCGATTGTTCAATGTTCATAGGGTATGCTTTGGGAAGAGGATCGATCTAAGATGACTTCTGAGCTGAAACTATGGCAATGATGTGTAGAACTTGAAGGCTGTTGATTTTAGAATTCTAAGTCTCACAGAAGTTCCGCCAAACTAATAATCCAAAGGTCGAGTCTAGTTTCATTTTCACCTTCATCTCATGGTCTTGGTATGGAACCCAATTTTCACCTCATGACATTTCTTTTAAAGCTCAGGGATGAGCATGGTTTAAGTATGGGGGGCTCATTAGTTAAGCTCAAATCCCTCAAAATCATTAGCATTTCCTCATTTATTCTGCATAATTATCATTAATGCATGTTTTAATAAGAATTGCATTAAATAAGAAGCCAAAAATCCTGGCCAATATTGACCTGTAAATAGCCTAACTTCTCATCTGACGGATCGCGGATTGCCCTAGTTAAAATGCGTTGATTATCGTTCGCTTAAAAAAATAAATGTCGCTTCGTTGTAGGCGGGCAATCAGAATCGGTCACGAAATAACCACAATTATTTAGTCAATTTTTTTATCGCGTGGTTTTAAGTTTATTTTACATGGGCAAGTCCCAAGGTCGAACAGAAGGAGGCAATGGAACAACCTAGAATTTAGTATATCAAAGTTTGTGCATGATTTTCAAGCCAGATTTTTTTATTTTTTGTGCAATTAGAGAAGCAAAATACACTTTTGGCCTATTTTAGGGACTAAAATGTAAATATCGATCAAACAATGTCCGAAAAATATGAAACTTGGCCAAGATGATAATTATGATGAAATGAATGCATTGTAATTTTTTTTGGAAATTTTAGATGCAAGATGAATTTTTTTTATGAATTTTCAAATGCAGACAAAGTGAGTTTCAATATTTAATTATAATAAGTATTAACCCTAATTATTTTCAAGGGATAAAATTATCTAAGTTTTGTCACTAAGTGATTGGTCTCAGAAAAATCCTAATCCTCGAAAATATGAGATTTAATACCTATTAAAAATCAAACATTAAAATATTCAAAATGATTTTTACAAGGCAAACTATGCATGCAAATGTAATTCTTTTAAGATACAATGTAAAACACAACTAATTATACAATCTTTGATTTTTCGACAATTTTTAGAGCAACTGTTAATCAATTATAAATTTCAGAGCACATAATGGGCAAAATAGGCAACTTTCCACAAAATAATTAATTATTAATTAACCATTGATCACAAAAATGTCAGGCATATGCTATCATGTAGAGAATTAATTAACAAACATCATGTTATTTTTGGATAATAAAATAGTTAGTGTAGCGGTCCAGAACAAAGGGGGAATACATGGGTAACAATGCAATATTACAATTATTAAAAATAAAGTAAAATGAAAGAAGAGCTATATTGTAATTACCAAAACGTTGGGGGATATTCTGTAATTTTTCCGAGAAGCTCTGGGGGTCTTCTACAATTATTCCCAGTGGTCATATGCAGAGCATGTGACCCTGGGGTAGATATGTAAATAATGGAATTCCTAGGGGCTTTAATGCAAACGTACCCTCTCCTCACGTGCGCCTCACGTGGGGAGGGTCTCGGACTGGCCCCCGACGGCTTGGCGAGCCGGACTACGGCAGGGCTGAGCTCCTTTGCTAGCGGTGGTCGAGGGCATCTTCAGTGATGATTCTACCAGAAGTCGTTGACTTCTCTGGCGGTGGGCTGGAGTCGATGAAGGCACGGAGGATCTTAGGTGCTACGGCATCTGACTGTCGATGACATTATTGGCGGAGGTCGATGATGGAGCCGGGGCAGAGATGGCTGAAGTAGTTGAACGTCGTTGGCGGAGATGGTAGCGGTTGTGGATGAAGGAGGTGGCGTTGTCGGTGAAGGTGGATGTTGGCTCGACGGGATGAAGCCCGGAGCTAAGCACTAGCGGCAGAGAGCCGCATCTGCAACGAGGGACGGGGGCCCTTGGACCTCGCTGGGAAAGAGGGAAGGGGGTCAGGTTGTCACCACTGACCTCCTTCCGTGAGTAGTGTGCTACCAGCGGATGGTGGACGATGAGGGGGCTATTGTGTTTTAAATAGGAGGTGATGGGGATGCTGAAGATGGAAGGTCACAGGATGGGGATGTGAATGGGATTCGAGGAGATGATGGCCGGTCGGAATCTTTGTGAGGGATATGATCAACGATCGGAGATTGATCGAAGGCGATTTGATGAGATTGGGATAGATCGTGATCAGAGATGGGATTCGAGTGTGGCAGCTGATTGTGCGGGAGGCGCAGCTGAGAAATCAAAGCGGTTGGGTTTTGATTTGGGAAAGGGTCTAGATTAGGGAAGACACACAAGTGCTGTCCGAACGACCGAGATGGGACGGCCCTAGTGGCACCATGTGGCAGCAGGAGAGAGTGAGGGTTCAGGCGAACCACGTGCGTGGGTGGCACGTGTCCCGCACGTGCGGTCCTTAATAATTTTTTTCTTTTTTCTTTTATAAAAATGAAATAAAAAATACTCAAAAATGGGTGACACGTGGCGGCTCCAGGGGCTTCCACGTGTCAGCCCCACAAAAATCGGAAAATAAATACAAGGAAAATAGAAAATAAATAGCAATCAACCTCGGATCGAAAACATTTCTTCACGAAAATTTCTCGTTTCGATGGGATCTACAATTCATGAAGACATCAATGCTAAAATCGATCATTTACACAAAGTGATATTTTTGGGTTATCCCATGTACATAGAATACCCTGATTTTTGGGGTTTATAATTTTTTTTGTCATTTTTAAACCAGATAAAAATCCAAAAAAATATGATAAAATCAAAGATAAATATTTACACATTAATCTGATTTTTTGGATTTTTATTAATTAATAAAAAAGAAGAAATAAAATAAAACACGAAAAGACCATTTTTGTACAAACAGTTAGTGAAGACTCTGCCTCAATTTGTTTCTTTGATTTCAAGATCAGGTTGGATTTGGATTTTTGCACATCTTAATAAAACTGTCATCAAAGAAGACAAATGAAATAGAAATAAACTAAAATAGGTTAATTATGTACATAAAATATTAGGTCAAAAACCGCTAAAATACAAAATGTACAAAAGAGGCCCATAACTCAACTTTCACATACGAGCTCTGATTCATTTGAACTCGGTCTTGTTTTGAAGGTAATTGAATATACATTAGTTCACAAGTGAGTAGGATCAAAAAAGACACTGGATGGAGAAGATATGAGGGCTTTAGTCTGGGAATCCTAAAACTAGGGTTTGGGTTTTTGGTCCACTTATTTGGGTTAGTGATTTTTTTTATTTTTTATTTATTCTTGTTAGTGATATGTACACAATGGAGTTATTTTGGGCTATTTTGAGTTATTATGAATTAGTTATAAATCACCTAACTCCTCTCAAATGGGGTCTGTAGAACCTATAGAAGATGTAGAAAGGATGGCGGTGCAAAGGGGCAGGATTCTAGATTTTATTGGTTGGAGATCGAGGAGAAAATGATAAGGGGCAGTGAGGTTGAACGATGGTGAAGATGTGGACCTCGATACTTCGATCTAGAAGGAATCGAAGCGGTCTGGTGGTACGAGAAGGTGGAGAAATGGAAGGGGAGTGTGAAGAGGCGGACAATGAGTCAGAACATGGGTATGGATGGTGGAACAGAGGCCGGAGCTCTAGAGCTCTCGTGAACTAAAATCTAAGTTCTACACTAATCTAAACAATTAAAACATAAAACAAAAGCTGAAAGTAAAAACTACAATGTACATCTACCTAGAAAGCAAAAAAAATGACAACTCATACTTGAGATCAAGAAGCAGGAACCATCGTCTGTGGAGGTCCGACAAAGGTGTGGATCACTTCAAATGACACCCGTCACACGTTGCAAATCTGATGGGGAGCGAGCTGTCACAAAGCCCCTACCCATCTAATGAGAGATATGAGGGATCAAAGAACCAAGAAGGATCAAAAAACAAAAATGGGTGACAGGGTGTCCTATGTACATGTGAGTGTTGACCAAAGGAGAGCATGAGAATCAAGACATGTATGGGGATGTGGAGTGGTTAGCGTGAAGGAGGGATGTTCGATGGTAAGTTTCATGCAGGAGTCGAAGCTCCTTGGGTAGTGCATCATGTAGGAAATATTAACAAAGAAAAAGGGGTCGACTCTGACAGAAGCATACGTAGGGAAGGAGGACAGTTGATCCGAGCCCTCACACTGCCATTGGTCCATGTCAGACAAAAGATGGACAAAATAAGGAATAATCCCATAATTAAATGATTTTAAATAAAAAATAATTTTATTATTTTTTATCAAAACATAAAATATATTTGTTATTTTATGTAGTATTTTATTATGATTTTATTTATTTTTACAAAGTATCAGGTATTATTTTTTACATGTATAATTATATGTATAAATACCTATATATTATATGTTTTATTTTTTATATTTTATTATTTTATATCCGTAAATTTTTTATTTTTAATTATTTAGACACATATTTACATTTTTAATATATTTTTCTGAATCCATTTATTTACTTACATAATTATATACATGTATATTATAGGTATAATTTACCTATATATTGAAGTATATTTTTATATTATTTTTGATGGGTTTGTTTTATTTTAATTATGTACATGTATTTTGAATAGTATTTATAACTATATAAAAATATAAGAAACATGAAAATATAAAGAATAAATATAATGAATATTTTATACAAGTATATTGCACAATGAGGGCCCAAAAGTCAACTTTTGCACCTTAACTCCAAATTAAATGAAACCACCTTCATTAAATAGATAATTTAATTTTAGAAATAATAAAAATGAGTTTGATTAATTTTGGATTTGTTACATGTCCGTAAAGTTTTCTTCATGCCATTTTATTGTGTGTGTGTCCCGGTACACTATGCATTATTTTTTAATGAAATAAATTTCATATTTTTCTTTGTATTTTTATGTATAAGTTTCGTATAGAGGGTTTGTTGATTTGAGTATAAATAATAAAGAATAAAGTGGGTCCCAAAATGTAATTATTGGGCAACAAGTAATTGGGGTTTTTATGTTATTTTTCTGTACAATTGGTCTGTCCCATCTACCCCTACTTTATTCCTTATCGACCAAGTCATCATGATGACTTGGTCGTGGGGTCTAAGGTCACTCAATGTCTTTGACACTTCATTCTTTTTCTGTTCTTTTCTTTATTCTTTTATTTTGGCATTAAATACATTACTTTATACAATATACATGAATGAACGTTATTTTGCATAAATTAATGTTATATACAAGAATTTAGCTAGGGATTTAAGACCAAAATGAAAGAAAAAATGTGATGAAGTGGAGATTCATCGCACCCCATATACTTTCCTTTGCTAGTCCTTAGCAAACACTTATGATAATAAGTTCATAACAATAAAATAAAGAGAAGAAAAAGAAATAAACTGGATTGATTTTAACTTTTAAACTTGTCTTAGTAAAATCAAAGTTTAGAGCTTTGTTGGACCTTTGGGAAATTATGTTTGGTCAGAACCTTATTGGGAAGTTGACTTGAAAACTCAATAGCCTCTATGAACTACAAAACTATGCCTAAGTGTCCTCAAAAGCCAAGTCAGAACAAGTCAATGTCATACACGACCCCTTATGACTATGAGTCTATTTTGTACAATGTTAGTGATACATAGCTCCTCTCAACTGAAGCAGTAAAAAGACAGTCTTCTCCAACATGGTGACCCTAGTTCCCTAATCCAGCAACTCTTTCCTCGAGAATCAATGTATTCCTTTCTAAGTTCTAGTGCAACTGTCTTAAGAAGAGGAGGTGGAGAAGAGAATGGATGGTAACTAGTGTAGCTACCTATCCTAGGATGATTGACCATCTTATCCAAGTCATTCAGCTACAGGCTCACATGTATCCTTGACTTTGAAGCACAAACTTGCTTATTGAATATACATACTCTGACAGGAATTGATTTTTCTTTGATTTTTTCCTACTACTTATAACAACATTTACATATGGGATTTTTCTTCTTGAGCCAAAGACTGTCCCACTTTTGAAGCATTATTGCACCCCCACAACCTTATATCCTTGGACCTTGTTACGATTTGATCGGGTAGAGGAACAATGGCTACAGATTGTGACTTTGTATATTTCCATTCTCTTATTTCTCATGTTGATAGATCCGACCCTTTACCGCTCCAACTAAGTTGAGCAAAGTGTAAGGTGCATGTATGCAAGTTAGGTCACTATTGAAAAGACTCATGCTTGTGTGTCAAAATATTCTACTTAGGCAGTCAAGATGACATCCGAACCTAATCTTGTGGTCTCAAAGAATTATATCTAGCATGCATGAAACACCTCAACTCCAGATCCTCTAAGGTTCTTGTGATTAAGTGGATTAAGGTCCAACCAAGCTCCAATCTTCAGATTTTATCTAAATTAGTTCATTTGTCATTATCAAATCAAAAAATTCAAATGTAATGCAATGCAAAGAAAATCTTTCTGTGAATCAATTTTCTGACTTTGAAATTTTTATGATTTTTTGAATATTTTTGTAAATTTTTATACAATTTTGAAAATATTTTGCAAATTTTTATAGTTTTGAAATTTTTGAAGGGGGTTTTGAATAGGGGTTAGCGAAAGAAGTTTATACATATATTTACATGGGAGTGCATTACTATTTACAAGAATTAGTTGAAGAATTTACACTAGGACTTTATACATGAATAAGCTACTTGTATTTACAAATTTCTATACAATGATTATGTAAATGAACAAGGTTCTCAAAATAATTTGCAAATATTTTAATAAACATTTTGAAAACTTTATTTTGCAAATAATTTTTACAAATACTTTTGCAAACATTTACAAAACTTGAAAATCATTTTGCACAGATTTTTCAGACAATATGTATAGATTTTTCAAAATATTTTACAACCATTTTCAAATTGTTTGCAAATTGAATTTTCAACAATTTTATTCAAACAAATGAAAATATATTTTCAAATATTTACAAAATGTTTTTTACAATGGTTGGAAAACATTTCACAAAAAGTTTTCCAAAGGGTTTTCGAAAGATTTTTCAATATATTTTCCAACTATTTTTCAAATAATTTTGCAAAATATTTTTAAACCAAATTATTAATCAGTATATACAAAGAATTTTGAAGAATATTTATAACAATTTAATCATTACAGTAGATTAATTGTGTATCCTTACCCATATAATATATTAGCCATATTATTCAAAATATGCAAGTATGACCCCCCCCTATACTTAGCTCGAGTTATGTCCTCGTAGAACAGAGAGAAAAAAGACGACATAACTCATACTAGGTATAGAACTAGATTGAGTTATGTTCTCATAGAGCAAAGAGAGAAAAGAAGACATAACTCGTACTAAGTATGGAGAAGCCTATACTACAATGACTGAATAATAAAAGAATGAGAAGTCGACCATCCTCCATATACTGGGATTAATTAATCCTCAGTATAGAAGATTGTATGCAACATGCAGTGTGGGCCGAGGGTGGGAATGAACAGATCAACAACTTAGTATGTCTCCTCCTATACTTATGGTAAGAGATCCCTAAGTATAGACATGAATACCAATAAGAGAGGAGACAGGCGAGGGTGCCAATAAACCAATAAAAAGAAAAACAATACTATGTGGGTATTAGCGCATCACTCCTCTATACTTAAGGTAGAGATCCCTAAGTATAGGCAACAACAAGAGTGACGAAACAGAATGAAGAAAGAAAACTCAACTTGTCTACCTTCCTTGTACTTAGGACAAAGCTCATCCTAGGCAAGGCAAACACATGAATTAAGGTGAATGAGTAAACGAGAGATGTACTGAAAGAAACAAAAGTAAATATATAAGGTGATGAATGTACAATGATCAAGAAGGTAGAAAGCGTACCTTCTTGAGTGACCGTTGAGGAATGGATCTTGTGGAATAAGATGAAAGAATGAAAAGGACTTATATTATTCAAGGGGTCTAGGGTTTATTATATAGCATGAATTCCTAGAAAGCTCAAAGGAGAAAATACATAAATGCTCCTAAGAATATACTCCTAACATATAGAATATTCCTAGCACATAGAATATTCTCCTGTAGAATATTCGTAGCACATAGAATATTCTCCTAGCATTTAGATGATTTCTAAGAATATTCTCCTAGCATATGGAATATTCCTAGCACAAAATATTCTCCTAACACCCCCCTCAAGTTGGAGCACATCCGTCGATCTTGCCTAACTTGGAAATCATCAATGAGAGATGCTTCTTTGGTAGTAATTTCGTGAATATATCTGCAAGTTTAAGGTCTATGGAGATATGAGGAGTAATAATCTTTCCTCGTACCGCATCTCAAATGAAATGATAGTCAACTTTAATGTTATTAGTCCACTCATGAAATACCGGATTGGTGCAATGTATGTAGCAGGCTTGTTATCACAATATGAAGGTACAAGAGTAGTAACATGAAGTCCAAGCTCCTGTAAAAAGGAGACAAGCTAGGTAATCTCACAAGTGGCATGGGCCATTGCCATATATTCTGCCTCTTGTACTCGATCTAGCAACTAAAGTATGCTTCTTGCTTCACTATGTCACAAGGTTGCCACCAACAAACATAGCATAGCTTGTAATGGATCGTCGATCCTCAGGTGAACTGACATAATATGCATATGCATAAGCGGTGACATCAGTGTGACCATTGACCCTTTATAAGAGGCCTCGTGATGAATCTGCATTTCATCATCTTTATTCTATCATTTTGGCCTTAAAAACCCTAGTAAATGCGTGTAAATAGCGTTAATTCATGCATTTTATCATCCATGCATCATTGTGTAAATAGTGTATAAAATACGGTTTTTAACACCAAAAGTATAGAATAAAGAAAAGAAAAGAAAAAGAAAAAAATATTGTAAATATTTTATTACCCGAAACCCCAGACCTAGGCATCTCGATGACTAGGTCGACAAGGAATAAAGTAGGGGGAGATAAGGGCCAAAAACCAATAAAAATCCCTTTTATTTAATTCATTCTTTATTCATTTTGGGACCTATTTTTGGTTCCAATTTTTATACCCCAATTAAAGAAACTTTTACATGAAAGTTGTATGTAATTAAATAAAGAAAAATACAAAATTGATTTCACACAAAAATAATGTATAGATAAAAAGTTATGGTCTGAATAAGATTCCAAAATCCCAACTTCCCAGAGCTGTATCTCCCAAATAAAAACTCGAAACACGTCAAACTCAACTTTAACTGTATATAATTTTAAATAAGCTATTTAATGAAGGTGGTTTCACATTTGACGGAGCTACGATTTGAAAGTTGAATTTTGGACTCCAGTAGTATACTTGTACAGATTAAAATATTCATTTTATTTATTATTCTTTATTTTGATAATTTTATATTTTTATCATTTTGTAAATATTATCTATAATATATGTCTACATTAAAATCAGAATAAAAACTTAAATAAAACACAAAAATAAAACACATGTATATAATACATAGGTCTAATACCTATAAGTATACCTATATTATTAATACTTCTATTTTATTATGTGTACAAAACACTTCAGAAAAATAAAATAAAAATATATTTAAGTGTATAAAAATACCTTATAAATTCATAAAATTATAAATAGAATTAATAAAATTAAAAATACAAAATAAAATAAAATATTAAAATATATAGACAAAGATACATATATCGCCTATAGAAGGAAACTTGTAATTTTATATCTCTAAAAAATAAATAAAAATCATAATAAAATAATTTACAAAATAATAAACATTTTTATTTTATAACTCAAAAATAATAAAATCGTTTACTATTTTAAATTGATTTTACAAATAGTTTTCCCAGGGTTTTTTCTGGTTGGTCCACGTGGACCAACCAGCACCCCCCTGCACCCTGTCAGAATGTGTTTTTGCCATATTTCTCAGAATTTCGAGGCTCGCATCGTTCACAATTTCACCTTGGACCCTTCTTGACTTTTTCTCCCCATATATAACCATACACGCCCATATTTTGTATCATGGATTTGATCATTGATTCTCTGGTTACACCTCGATCTTCATGTTGTCTCGCTAACTTTCTGACCAGCCTCTGCCATTCTTGTTACAACCTTGTTTTTGTCCGTTTTCACGGATTTTTCGAGGTCAAATCATTCAGCATCTCGTGTCAATTCCTTCACGACTTTTGATCCTCGTCCATTGCTCTTACATGCCCAAGCATTTCTTTGGGGATTGGATCCACAATGTGCTAAATATTCTTCGATCTTTGAGCCCTTCATCCACCTGTACAAAAACCTCCCCTCTTCCAAATGTGAATTTTGAACCCATTTTGGCCGAGCTTGGACCCTTCTTTGGCCGTGCTCTGGACGGGAGAGGTGACAGCTCTCCTCCATCACCCTCTAGCAAGGTCCGGTGACGTCTAGTGGCGCTCCACCCATCTCCGGTTGCTCGTGCCGCCGTGAGGTATTATCTCGCGGTTTTTGACTGATTGAGGTCTATTGTCTTCACTTTCTTCTTGCATTTCGAGCATAGATACCATCCGAAATCAGGTCCCGCATTTGATTCCGCATTTTCTTGTTAACAACCACGCATCCCCACACCCTCTAGCCAAAGCTTGGCTGGAGGAGCAACTCCTACATCTCCCCCATTTTCACAGGAGAACTGCACTCTCATCATTTTGTTTGCACCTAACGAACAGGTGGAGACCTCGTTCTCGAGCCCTTTGATCTCGCAGGTAATGAGTAGACCACGTGCAGCCACCAAGAGGGTATTTCGAGCTCGTCGGTGGAGGAAAACGCCGCCACCCATGCACCTGGGCAGCCCCATCTCGTGGTGTGCAGAACTGGAATGAAGGGGAGGGTGCACGCTACAGTTGCCGACCATCTTCCCCCTCCCCTTTGATCTCTACCATTCACGTTCCAAGGGGCATCAACCGTCCGATCGGCCTATAGCAACACGCATCCACGCATGCCACGTGGATAAGTGGTGAATTTTGCATTCAAACCCTCGCAATTTTGGATTATTTCAAGAACTTTTCGCACTTTTTGAATTGCAGTTTCATACTACTATTGCATCTGCGCCCTTATGTTGTAATGGCTATAACTCATTCGTCTGAACTCGATTTTTTGTGAGATTTTTTTGTTAGAAATATGTTTAAAAGTTCTACATCATATCTAAATTTCAAAACAAACTATTTATGGTGAATTTATGAATTCAGGGTACTGATTGGGCTTGTTTTGTTGATAACGTTTTAAATACTCAATATTACTTGCTCATTTTTGGATATGTTGTAGGAATTAGTAGGTCCGAATTTGTATTCAAATTTCAACAAAAGATATTGCGATTTGTGTCCTATAGAATTTCTATAATATTTCGAATGATTGATTTATTTCTGGAACATCATTTATCTACTTGAAAATCTGAAAATATGCCTGCATGCCTCTGCGTTTGGTCTACAATCAGGGATTTTTGTTGTATGTTTATCCTGTTGTTTGTTTAGTCAAAAAAATTAAAAATGTCATTTCTACCTTCCTACAGTCTTTTATTTTTAATATATTCATTCCCTTTTGAAAAATTCCCAAAAAAATATATTTTGTTTATTTTTTAACTTCAATCCAAAAACCACTTAAAAATACAAAAGAAAACTCCTAAAAATGTCAAAACTCTAAAAACCTTCATAAAATATTAAAAATTCCAAAAAATCCCAAAAATATAATTTTTATCTCTAAATTTTCTTTGTTTCATTGTCTTTACTTAAAAAATAATTTGAGGAATATTTATTACTATTTTCTATTTTATTTCTCTATTTTCATTTCAGACTTTTATTTTATTCATTGTTTTCAGTATTTTTTACTTTAAAAATACCCCAAAAATAGGAATCATCTAGAAGAAATCACAAAAACATTAGAAAATTAGAAAAATATCAAAAATATTTTATTTCCTGAATTTTACTTATTTTTACCTATTTTTATAAATACTTTATCCCTCTCTTTTCTTTTATATATATATTCTATTTAAAGAAAAAGAAAATATAAAAACATAAAATATAAAAATAAAATATAAATCATAAATTAAAAATCAAAATATAAAAAAATAAAAATAAATCAAAAAATAAATCAAAAAATTAAAAATTAAAAACCCACAAAAAATAGCATAGATAGACATTTAATCACATTCACATTTTTGAGCATTATTGCCCCGTTATACATGTCTGCTTCCTGTGTTCGACCTTTACACTACTTGCACACTATACACATCCTTTGTAGAGTTATAATAAATTTTAACTCCACACTGCTTTTCATTGCTTGATTTCTGTTGTGGATTAATTATTGTTTGAATTCCAAATTTTGTGTGGTCGACTCAACGATTGAGTTCCCGCCTTGTGTGGAACTTAAGACCATCGATTTTTGGGTTCAACACCTCACCTAGGAGATTCCTTCAAATATCGAAGGATCATAAGAACATCCTACCAATGACTGTAAGGAGGTCTTTCCATATGACGGTTGACTCTTCTCATAGCATATACTATATCACGTCGAGTAACAACGATGTAGATCAGTTTGCCTACGAGGCTTATATACGATATAGTATCCTCAAACTCAAGATCATCGGATGTAGCATGTTTTTGTACCTCTGCTGGGATGCCAGATGGTTTACATCCAAGTAAACTAGCCTCTGTAAGAATATCCAGGCAGTATTTCTGTTGTGATAGACGCAATACTTTTACAGTACGTATCACCTCTATACCGAGGAAATATCGAAGTTGACCAAGGTCCTTGGTGACAAATACCTTCTGGAGGAAGGCCTTGGTCTCTAGAATGCCTCTATCATCATCACCAGTAACCACCATATTATATACATAGACATCAAGTATCACTGTGCTAGTGGGTCGTCGTCTAGTAAACATAAAATAATCAGATGTTGTCTTGTGGAAGACAAGAGAGCTAATCTCAGTAGTAAGTCTGTCAAACCAAGCTCGTAGAATCTGCTTTATACCATAAATGGCCTTACGGAGTCGGCAGACATACCCCCCCTCGATGGAGTAACCTAGTGGATGCATCGTATAGACCTCCTCTCAAGGTCTGTATAGAAATGCATTCTTTACATTGAGCTGAAAGATTGGCCAATTCTTGTTATCTGCAACAGAGAGAATAGTGTGAATTGAACCCATCCAAACTACAGAAGAAAACATCTCAAAGTAATCAACTTCATGAGTCTGAGTAAATCCCTTTGCTACAAACCTTGCCTTTAACGTGTCAATAAAACCATCAGGAGATTGTTTGGTCGTGAAACCCATCAGCGGGAAACAAGCTTGACACCTGTTGCACACGACACAAGTGTTGGACATGCGAGCCCATGGTGAGCCATTATGTAATAAATGTTATTTCACATATCATTCCCTGATCTGAAATGAAGAATAAATAATTTGCATAAAAGGTCCCTCTGCACATATAGGGTTATGTACCATGGCCATCTTGATGATCATACAGTTGTTGATTCATTAAATGAATCATAGAGGCTGGTGTTTGGATGAATATCTAAGGAGTTAGATGGAGGACTCATCAAACACCGTCAAATGATTATTAAGAGATGATCTCCAGTCTGAGTAAAAGATGGCAATCCTTTCTCACAGAGGATGATATCTGACCGACCTCTCGATGCAGGTCCTCTGCATGGGAATAGTGATTCGGAGGTGTCAGATTAGTTAGGTCAATGGGTTGACTTAACGAGATCGAGATAACCTAAGTCCTATGGTGAATGTTGTCGTAGCATAGGCATACTTCCTCTAACCGGAGACAGATGTATTGCTATATGTCTGAGTATGTACATTTGGTAGACCGATAGGTTGATGGCCTAACCAAGGTCTACACACCGGCGAGCTAGTGTGCATATAAGGGCATATGAGCAATACGATCTCTCAAAGGGATCATACAGGTTCACTTATGAACCGGAAGACATGAGCTCACTCATGAGGTATTGGGACTGATCCAATTCCGTGCATGGTCGTCGTGCTTTGGAAGCATGACATGAGTTTGAAGCTATGATATATGCTTTGGGAAAGCATATGATTGATACCAACTCCCAATGAACAAGATTGAGAAACTTAGTGATCAAACCCTGAAGAAGACAGTGTAAAATTAATCTTGATCTTCAGGTTGACCATGGATCTTCTAGTATGCAGGATGTACAGGTATTAGGAATACTTGAGGGTGATGTGATCATAAATGATTGTATAACCATGACGCTTCCATTCCGAGGGAGTGATGAAACAGGTCTAGATTTTAGTGACTCCTCTCAGTGGAGAAGCAATCTGATCTTAGTCCAAGTGTTGGACATTGGTCTGAATGAGATTCAGATTCAATGAGAAGATTAGATTTGCAGTCTTGATTTAATCAAGCATCTATGGGAGGTCCGTAAGATATGGATTTGAAATGAGATCTCAACATCCAAGTCGCTATACGTGGAACAATACAATTGCCCTGTCCTTATCTCCAAGTATCTGCGGAGAAAGCACATTATTCTTGAAAGGGTTCAAGAATAATTCATTTGATGAATTACATATCCAAGCAAAAAGGACTTGATGATTAAATGAGATTTAATTATCAAGCATAATATGAATGAGATTCATATTGTGAGAATAATTATCCAAGATAATTAAATGGGATTTAATTATCAAGGATTGGAGAATGTAGATAATACTATCCATAATATTTGTGTATTATAAATATGATTTATAATATACATATATATTGAAGAGAGTGAAACTTTATAAAGAGCATTTGTTAATTATTAATGTGGATTGGATTCACATTAATTAATTAATTGGAAATGCAATTTACAAATTAGTTTGGGTTGTGAATATGATTCACATATTTATCAATGGCATGATTGAAATATTCAAAAATTAATTTGAATTAATTTGGTGGATATTGTTAATAATACATTGGGAAATAATAATATAAAATAAAAGGGAGATAAATAACCTCCAAATGAGGTGGTGTCACCAATGACATAGTCAAAGGTGATGCCCCCTCAATTTTAGGAGGAAATTTGTTATCTCACCTTTATTATATTATTATCTCTTGATAATTAATTTATATTAAATTAAATTGTGTTGATAATGTTGCAACATATATTTAATTTAAATATAAATTAATTTTGTTGGTTTTTAGCCAACAACAATCTTGGCCGTTGATAAAAATAGATCACCATGGTCGTTGGATCTATGTGTCCCATGGATTGAGATCCATTGGATCCTAAACTAATATAAAAGGAGGGCTAACCTAGCCTTTCATGGTACATTATTAAGAGTTGTAGAAGCCTATTACTCTCTCTCTCTCTCATTCTCTCCCTCTCTCTTTCTCTTCTCCAAGAAGTGGTCGTCCACTTTGTGTTGAGAAGGAGAGACTCTCGCCTTCGCCTTTGACAACTCGGGGATCTCCTTCTTCTTTGGGGTTGCTTGCTCTAAAGGAAGACGACGGATTTCGTTTGACGGAATCAGGGGATTCATTGCTTGGATCTTCATCGAGGATTGCGGGAGGACGCGTCTCATCATCGCGTCCGCAAGTCGTTCTTCGTGGACCGGACTTAAGATAGGAGGATCTCTTGTTAGGGATCTCACGATTACAACCACGCTCCAATAGGTATTCCTTATACTTTGTGGTTTGATGAAACGATCTGAGAAATGTTCTCGTGATCATGTGATTTCATCACTTAATTTAAAAATTTTAACTTCTGTTACATCTCGCGACTAGTGTGACTAGTCGCCCCGATTGCATACGATGCGATCGACACGCTTTTGTGATGCTCTTGAAGGATTCTCAATATCCTTCAACAAGATCCCATGTGCCCCTGGATGTAAGTGCACCCATCTCCTCATCCATGGCCTTTTTCCAACCATGGTTCTACAATGCACTGCAATGATTACGAGGAATAGTAATAGCCATAAGAGCATATGCAAATCTCTTGTCACAACTGGATAGGCTGTTAGTGGAAGTAAAATGTGACATAGGATGTATAGTACATTGTCTTTGACGCAGATCTATAGGGAGTTCATGTGGAGCATCCAGAGCTATAGAGGTGGGGACATTGGAAGATGGTGCATCATCCTGCAAATAAGGAATAGGTAACAGTACAAGTGTAGAATGACTAGTATGTTTTCTTTTGTAAATAATGGGTGGTGGTGGGAGCTCCAAGGGTATGTCGCTAAACAGACTGAGTAAAATAACTAGCATGATCAAAGAAAGTGACATCTGCAGAAATGTAGTAACAATGATTTGCATGATTGTAGCACCTGTACCACTTTTTGGTATGAGAATATCCAAGGAAAACACACTTGATAGCACAAGGAGACAATTTATCTATGGTCTGAAAATTGTGTACGAAGGCAATGCAACCGAAATTCTCAATAGAAGTGGAAAAGGTTCCTCGTCAGGATACAAGAGTGAGAAAGGAGTTACACCCTTGAGGACTGAGGACAAGATCCTATTGATGAGATAGGTAGCAGTAAGAATGGCATCCCCCCAGTGGGTTTCGGGAACCTTCATGTGAGTAAGCAAGATACGAGCAATGTCTAAAAGGTGACGAAGCTTCCTTTCCGCTACCCCATTCTGCTGTGAGGTATATGGACAGGAGGTATGATGAAGGGTCCCTTGAGTGGCAAATAAAGATACCAAATCCTGCTGAGTGAACTAAAGAGCATTGTCAGTTCTGATAGTTTGAATACATTTAGAGAAAGACAGTTTAATAAGCTAAAAGAAAGACTTGACAATGTTATTAATTTCGGACCACTCCTTAATCCGATAGACCTAAGAAATCCTATTGTAATCATCTACAAAAACATCAAAGTATAGTAGAGGAAGTTCGATTTCTATTCTAGCTATCAATATATGATCGACAATAGTAAGAACAGGACAAGGTCCCCAGATATCACAATGGACCAAAGAGAAAGGTAATGATCGACGTGGCTCAGTCTTAGGTGGAAAATAAGCACGATGGTGTTTGCTGAACTAGCATGCTTCACACTCAAAAGGTTCTAGAGATGACAATCCGGGAAACATATGAGAAAGAGATTTGGCAGATGGGTGGCCAAACCGTAAATGTCTTAGTAACAGGACAGCTGACACAGAGGTAGCACCTACAAAGGTTGTATCAACATGGATATCAAGATAGTAAAGATCATTCTTTTCATGTCCCCCACCAAAAATCTGCATTGTCCGGATGTCCTGAAAATAGCAATGGAACTCATCAAAAATCACTCGACGATTCAATTCAACACGTATCTTATGAACAGATAGGAGACTCAAAGGAAAATATGATGCACAATAAACACCATTGAGCCTAAGCTTGGAGGAGAACTCCATAGTTCCAATGGTCGTAATAGGAGAATGAGCACTATTTTCTACCCGAACAGACTTCACAGTGGAAGATGGTTGAGACGAGGTCAAAAAGTTGCCTTCTCTAGTCAAGTGAGTAGATGCACCAGAGTCAATAATCCATGTTGGTGCTAGTACATAAGTAGAGTTGGCTATAGTATCTGAGGTAGTAGCTAGATGTGTGGTAGCAGTAGTTGTCATGGGAATAGAGATCTGCAGAACCTTTAGTAGAAGGTGTGGAGTTGTTTTAATCATACATGATAGTTGTTGTCAAGTTGCTTGGAGGCATTGCTAGATGGAGGTAGTGGTGTCGTGATTTCATATGGTATCGCAATTCAGAAGTTCTTGGTGATGTTGGTTGATTCCAACAGAACTTTTGGCAGAGATTTCAGAAATCACATAAGTACTGCAGATTACGGTGGTGTGTTAGAAGTAGTCTGTTGTATGCAGAAGCTTCACATCCAAAATATTCTTTCAGTGGTGCAAGTTGCAAGATGCATTGGAGATTGTGTGCTCAGGGAGGTGCTTCTTATCTCCAAGCGACGGAGCTTGACACAACACAACACAGAGTCATGGAGTTTAGAGGCCTAGGAGACCCCCTTGACGGTGGTATAGGAGCTTGGAGAAGGCCCTGGGCTATGCACAACAGACTGAGTGCCTAGTTGTCGTGACGACATTGGTTTTGGGGTTTGAGGTGGTGGTGAAATTTAGATCAAAACCCCGATCTAGGACAGTTGCTTTGATACCATGTGGAAATAGATGAAAGAATGAAAAGGACTTATCTTGTTCAAGGGGTATAGGGTTCCTTATATAGCATGAAACCCTAGAAAGCTCAAAGGAGAAAATATATAAATGCTCCTAAGAATATACTCCTAGCATATAGAATATTCCTAGCACATAGAATATTCTCATGTAGTATATTCCTAGCACATAGAATATTCTCTTGTAGAATATTCCTAGCACATAGAATATTCTCCTAGCATATAGAATATTCTTAGCACACAATATTCTCCTAACAGATCTAACAAGGCGCAAGTCAATATCAGGGTCATCAGGTGACACAACCCGATTAGGATCGACATGGTGAAGATCCTTGATGATCTCAAAACGAACATGCACAAACTCATCAGTGGAAGTAGTCTAGTCAATTTCGATCTGGGAAGTCTCTCCTAAATTTTCCCTCTGTGGTAAGGTATCTATAGTGTAAATGCTATGGACCTCATCAACATATTGTTGCACACATGAAGAGGGGACTCCAAGGTCTATGCTTCCTGAGTTTTCCTCCCTAAAGAGGAATTCTCGGGTCTCGGTATCATCCATTATAAAGAAAACATCTCTGATCTAAGCGGTAGTGGGTGCAGTTATTGTCTCGATTAAAAAGTTGTCATTGTCAGGACAAAAGCATATCTCTCCATATCTAGAATCAATAACATCTCTCATAGTGGCAAGAAAATATTGTTCCAGGAAGATTGGAGTTTGCTCCACAAAGGTGGAGGTCTCCATGGGCAATACAACAAATTAACAGTGTAGCTCATGACCTAGATCTATATCACGATGTTCTCAAGAATACGCTTCAGCCTCTTTATTGATCCATCAACGAATTGAAAAATCAGCCTGATTTTCTTGAGAGGCCCGATTTGAGTAACTAGACAAGAGAGAAGGGTATTATATTAATTGATTCACCATCATCAAGGAAAGTGTGATTACAATGGTGTCAAAAATGTCACATCTCATGAAGGGTGTACTAGTGTTCCCTTTCCTATAGGGCAGACGATGAGTGATGGCGTCGGCAGTGGCCATGGTAAGAAAGTCTCGCATCGTCTCGGCTAATCTTCTCGACCCCCATGGCAGCCCTAGCTTGTCACTTAGCAATGCATCATCTTTTTCTATTCTTGGGTATGGGCGCAAACAAAAGTTTCATAGCCTTTTGAAGTGGGGCTTTTAACATATTAAATACATTAAAAATATATAAAAATTAGCAAAAATTATATAAAATCAAAAAAATAAAAAATGTAAAAAACACAAAACTATTTCCTAAATTTTTATTATATTTAGCTATATTTCAAACTAGAAAAACCTATATATATTATATATAATTAATAATAGTTATATATTAATTATTATTATTACCCATTACTATATTATAGTTAGAACCTTTTAAAAAAGATTGTTCCTCTCTATATATTATATTATATTATATATAATTTATATATATTATTATTACTATATATATCTTAAAAACAAAAAGAAACTAAAAATTTACATAATTAAAAAGAATATAAAACTAGAAAATATAAAATAACAAAAATCCATAAAATTAAATATAATTTAAAACCATAAAAAATCATAAAAAAAATAAAAAATACATAAAAAATTATTATTGATTTTTATTAATTAATAATAATTATACCTATCCAGTTTACTCTTAGTGGTTCGACCCCTACTACTTTGTCGTTGTACACATTTTTGTAGGGTATAACATATTTCACCTCGCATTTATTCATTGTTTTATCTATATCGTGGGTTGATTGTTGACTTAGTTTGTTGTTTGAGTATCGAGAGCTGAGATATGTACTGATACATCGATTGTTGGATTCGACTTGTCGGACATCGTAAGACCTCCAAGATCGGATGTTAGGTACCTCATCAACTCGACTGATCACCCATCTAGATGATTACCTCCCCTTCATCAAGATTTCTAGTCTCCTAAATAGATGCAATGTATTGCATACATGAGCAGAAGCAACAGAATTTATGATCAAACTACCTTCTCATCCTACAAGAAAATTGGTTTCAATGATAAAAGTAGATTTTATACATGATGTGGCATTATCTTTACTCTTCTTTAAGGTTTCCATATAATTTGGACAATCTCTTTTCTATTGCCATGGAATTTTGTAGTGATGACATGCATCCATTTTTATCACATGTCGGATGTGTAGAAACTCGAGAGGATGGGTCAATACTTTAAGTCTTCTTCTTCATCTGTTAGGCCAGACTCTTCCGAACCCATGATTCTGACTGCACTCTATGCAATTCACATCACCGAACATCTCTTTTATATTCATTATTATATCATGAGCATTCTCTATGTCAATATGTTTCTTTCGAAGCACATTATACAAAGACCCTGGAATATAACATCAAACTAGTGTGTAGTCCTTATTAACATTTTCATTCAATTTTAATTCTTCCATTAACATAGGGTTTGTACGCTTACTCTCTATGAGCGCATACTCAATGCGCTCCGCGGAGAGAACAAGATCCAAATTACGAAGCTAGTCCGAATAATTTTGGTTCGATCAATTGGTTAACCTCTAGAGGATTGCTGAGTGGGTTCATGAATTTCATATCTAAAATTAAGAAATAAACTTATTAGAACATATAAATAATTATGTATTCAATTCAAATTCTTTGACTAAGGAATTTTAAATCAAAATTGGCTTGCCTTTTAATACTTTGAATGTTCATTCCCTTTTTAAACTACCAAATAAAGAGATATACTTACCACTATATCTCCAGAAAGATCTGGGATCTCTTTTCTATCTTTTTTATACCCTAATATAATGAGAAAATGTAACTTAGGTAAATGAAGCTGGAACTCTTTCCACCTTGCAAGTTCAGCTTGCATTTCCCAATTCGGTCTTTAACACCCGAGCCCACCACACCCAAGGTGATGTTGACCTGTTGCTAATTGAACCAACCATCACCATGAATAGTACTCGCTATGTGCTATTTGATACTACCTCAATTATATGAGGGACAATATTGGGTCACTATGGATACGGCTGGTCTCTTTCAAGAAGCAAAGAGCCCGATTTATGTGCTTATGCACCAGAGTTATGACATCGCATAGGCATATTCAATGCACAATCAATGGCTACCGAACCCTTCACCTTTATGGGAGATCATGATGCCAACTTATGATCCTCCATATCCTGTTCAAAATTTAACTAATCATTTAGAATCAAATTCTTATAATTAATTCTTCCAAGGAATTATAGTTCTATTTATAATAGATTATTTATTTAATTAAATTAAATTAATTTAATCATATTAAATTAATTAGCAATCTAATGCAACCAACAAACAATTTAATTTTCTTGACACTGCTATATAGTATACACCCTCACATTGTACAATTGTATTATTCCAATTAGTTGTTTAAAGTATGCAAGGACTTCTCATGCTACCCATCCATGAAATGGATCAATCCAAGTTGGACAGATAATGCTAATAGGGAGCACTTCTACTGCAAATGTGGTGCATGGTGCTAATTATTTAACCCATTAGCATATCCACGGCCTAGACACCATCACCCTTTCAATTCAAGACAACACAATTGATAAAAATTGTACTAACAGGTTTATTGTTCACATACTCATGATGATCAATATGATACTATAATAATATCTTAGAGACTTCAGCATATTAAAGCATTACTCTTGTACTAAATTTCTAATCATATCCAACAAACAAGTTTGGTTTTGCATGTAAAATTGTACTACAATTATTGTAGTATTAACTAGGGTTATGTCATGAAACATTCATTCAATAGAGGTTAATGATTATAAAATATTTACCAAAATATATGAAACACCATTTAATCAGGTAAATTTAATAATTTCCATGATTAATATTGAGTACTAAACACATTAAAAAACATCCTTAAGATGATCCAATCATCTTTTGACCCATCTCCACTAAATATCACAAATCTGGGGCAAACGGAATCGAAATCACGCAAAATAAACTTGAGAAGTTTAATGATTTATTTACTAACTTAATTAATGTATTTTTTACACATTTCATGACAGGAAAATAGTAACCAAAATGTTTTTAGGCATCGAACTGAGTTTACAAGAAAAAAGACACTGCGAGAATTTTTGGTTTTTATAATGATGTTCGTTTGATGCCAACCATTAAAAATATTTTGGTAAGATATTTATACATTATAAATACATTTAAGTATTCCATAAATTTGTCAAAATAGGGTACAAACAACAGTTTTTTCACATGAGAAAAAACTATACAAAAATGCATCTACATAAAAACAACAAGTCCTTGTGCATCTGATATCCAAAACCTTATTCTCCCAGGATTTGGATCACATAAAATACCTATGGCCAAGTCTTTGATACCACTTGAAGATGAGGATATTCTCTTAGCATATCACAGAAGCGTGGTGATCATATCTTATGCGATCTAGTTCGACTAGTCACACTAGTCATAAGGTGCAACGGAAACTAAAACTTTTCGACGAAATCACATGACATGAGAGCCCTTCTCATGTCATTTCATCATGATTGCAAAAAACTATTAGGATTACCTCTTGTAGCATGATCGTGATCTTTGTGTCTCTAAACGAAGAAACCTCCTATCTCAAGTCTGATCCAATGGAGAGAGCATTTGCGAGTGTGTGGATGAGACGTGAGCTTCTCGCAATCCAAATCAATGATCCGAGAGTAAAACCTCCTGATTTCATATCAAAAAATCCATGTTCTTCCTCACGAGCATGAGGTATCGAAGAATACGAAGATACACGAGCAGTCGATCCAGGAGCACAATAGTAACACGACGACAATGAAGTTCTCTCAACAAAGCCTTGAAGTGGATAACCATTAGGGTTTAAGAGAGAGACTGTATGGATTTGTATATGGGAGAGGCAGAGAGTTTTTTTGTTGCTTTAACTTGTGTGTATAAAATCTCTAGGGTTGGCTCTTCTTTTACGCAAAATTGGATGGCTAGGATGCACTCCTAATTTAAATCAATGGTCTAGATTTTGCTACAACAATTTGCAAAAACAATTATTAAATTAAAAAATAAATAAGTTTAAAATATTCTTAAACACATTTAATTTCAATTAAATCAATTCGTTTTCATGAATAAAGGAGTAGAGAGGCACTTTCCATGCAAGGGAAAGGAGGTTAGGAGATAACCTCCTTGCCCTTTTGGATGGTAGATGCCCAACATGTAATTGGAGAGAGATACCATTTAATGTAATCTCATTATATTAATTATTTATTCATATAATTATCTATCAACAAAATATCATCAAATAATTGGTAAATTATTTATGGTAATTGCAAACAAACCATTGATTAGTTATGAATAATATTCATCCGTCTAATATAAAATGTAAATCATATTTACACTTAATTGTACAATGTGAATCCAATTCATTTTAATTGTATAATGTGAATCCAATTCATATTAACTTAATAAATTTTAAATCATATTTACAATTAAACTTTCTATGATATTATGAATCATATTCATAATACAAATATAATTATTGTGGATAGTACTATCCACATTAATCATATCTATGACAATTAAATCCAATTTAATTATCTTATATGTCTCTATACATGTGTCCAATTGAATCATATCCATATTATTAATGATAATTAAATCATATTTAATCATAATTATTCCAATAACAGATATTATCAACAATTGAATTATTCTTAAATGTTTTTAAGAATAATGTGCTTTCTCTGCTGATACTTAGAGATAAGGACATAGCACATGCATATTCCATGTATAGTGACTTGGATACTGAGATCTAATCTCATATCCATATATAGAAAATTGCTCAGAGAAGTCTGATCAAGTCAAACATAATATCTAATCTTCTCATTGAATATAAATCATATTCATATCAATGTTCAACATTTGGACTAAGTGGATAATTAATCTTTTGAGTGGAGTCATAAAAATCCTAACCTTTTTCATCACTCCCTTGGAATGGAAGCTCAAGGTTATACAACCATTTAAGATCACATCACCTTTGAGTATTCCTAATACCCGTACATCCTGCATATCAGGAGATCTGAAATAAACATGAGGTTTTTTATCACTTTTGAATTGTCATCTTTAGGGCTTAATCATTAAGATTATCATCCAATCATTGGGAGTTGGTATCGATCATATGCTTTCCAAAAGCATATATCAAACCTACGAGGCTTGGCATGCTTCTAAAGCAACACGACTATCGATGTAATTTGGTTGGTCTCAATATCTCATGAGTGAGCTCATGTCTTCGGTTCAGTATTGAGCATGTATGATCCCTTTGAGAGATTGTATAAGTCATATGTCATTATATGGACACCAGCTCGCTAGTGTATAGACCTTTACTAGGTCATCCACCTAATGGTTTGTCTAATGTACATACTTAGATATATAGTAACGCATCTAAGTAGAGGATGCATGCATGTATCGTGACATCATATAATATAGGTCTTGGTTATCTTGGTCTCGTTAAGTCAACTCTTTGACCTATCTTATTTGAAACCTTCGGATCTCTATTTCTATGTAGAGTACTCATGAATCTACGATTCTCATTCTTTATTCTTTTATTTTAGCTCTTTCTTTTAGCAAAACCTCCTATAAATACATGTAAATACAATAACTTAGAATTTTGATGTCATTGTTAATATCTCGCATTTAGTATTTATTTTACAAATATAAAAGAATAAAGAGAAAAGAAAAGGAATGATGTATTTAGAATAAATACAGAGTGACCTAAACCCCAAAAGAAGGTCAATCCTTGACCTGATCGCAAAAAGAATAAGTAGAGAGAGATAAGGGTATACTATGTATTGTACGTATCACCTATACTTGTACAAAATATGTAATTAATTATTTTTACAAAATACAAATAATTTATTCATTCTATAAACTTTCATACATCTGTAATAATACAATAAAAATTAATAACAACAATAATAATATAAAAATAAAAAAAATAAAAAAAAATCCAACACTTCCTTGTACAAAGACACATGTTTGTAACACAATCCCTATTTATTTTATAACTTATATTAATTTATAAAAATCAAATAAAAATCATTTTACATCCCATAAATTATTTTGTTAATAAATAAAATATAATATAAAAATAATTTTTAAAAAAATAAAACAAAAATGCTTGTACATAATATATATATGCATACTATACCTGTATATAATATTTTATATTGTATATACCTCATTTTTTCCTAAAAATAATTAAAAATCACAAAAAATAGCTTATAAGAAACATTTTTTATTTTAACATTTTTAAATTTAAAACCATTTACTATTTTTAATTTAATTTTCTTGTATTTTTGAAAATCCTGATTTTTCATTGGTCAACCCGAGATTGTTGACCAGTCAGCGATCTCCTCCATTCGGGTCGGGTCTGGACTCACGTCGTAGGAGCTTCTTCTCCATTTTCTAGCGCCCGGCTCTAACCTCTGTTTCCGTCGATTCTTCGCTCGATTCTTCTCCTAGGATCCGTGATCCTCGCGGATCCCTAGAGAGAGTCGGATTTTTTAGGGATGTAAGCCCTCTTCCGATCTTTCTGGACCCTTAGGAACCTTATAAAAGTTATCTTCCATATCCATCACACTTCAGCTCATCTCTCACGCCACCCAATACCCATAGCCACCTTCAGTGGAGTAACAACCACCTGAAGCATCGCTTAGGATCCCTTGGAGATGCCTGGAGGCTTGTAGCTCAAGAAGCTACCGGAGCTCCACCGCGTGAAGCCTCCTAGGCAGTCGTAGCTCGGTTGAGGCCAAGATGCATCCATCCACCTTCACCTAGTGTTCGTACTTCCTCTAATAGCTTCAAGTATCACTCATACCCTCCTTTCCTTCCACTTCGATGCCATCCTTCCCATTTCTGTTGCCGCTAATTTCTCTGCTACAACCAGCCGGTCGGAGCTTCGCACCACCCACCTTTCCGCACGGATCTACCCTTCAACTCTCCCTTCACCTCCCTATGCAATCTGATCAACCTAAGGCTTAACCATTAGGTCGAGATTAGGTCGGGCTTCCTCCCTCACCTTTTCCGGAAGCCCAAGACTCCACCTCCCGTCGCTTATCCTATTTCCCCATGCACTAAATCCAATCGGAGCTACGTCCCTGAGTCGCCTACCCTTTGCAGGTACTAACGAGTGTGAGGAGCATCCTTTGGACCCCCATCATCTCAGGCGGAGCAGCTCCAGGAGGAGCTTCACCTCCATGACCATCCAACCGTTGTCTCCTCCATTGGAGCCTCCACTAGACGCGAAGCACTTATACGATTCTGATGGACCTCTCCGAGCCTTCATCAGAGCAACAGATCTCCTCCTTCGCTCGGTTGAAGTTCACCTGAGTCCTGTTCTTGCAGACCATTTCTTTACCGTTGGATGAACATGCCTCTGCCAGATCACATTAGAGCCGCCCGACATTTGAGACCTTTGAGTCGTTAGATCATAGCTCTGACGCATCTAGCATGCACGTCCACGATATTCTCTTCTGGTTGTTAGATTCATGTGGGCTTCGATCAGAGTCGTACGTCAACGCCCCCCTCTACGTGCACCACGTGCCCATATTCGGGTATATTTCATTTTCTGTGTCGCTCTTTTAGTATTTAGCTTTAGTCCTTTAAATAAATTGTGTAGTTAAAAACATTTACAGTTTGGACCTTGTACTTTTTAGATTTGCATTTCAGACCCTCTGAGTTTGAGGCATCTATGTCCCCACGTGCTCTTTGGGTTATTTGTAGTTTATGTCCTAAACTATTATGTTGTTATGGAAGGAATGTTGATGTTTTTATAATTGCATTATACTCTTGTGACCCTAGATTACGTGTAACGCATGCATTGGTTGGGTTAATTGTAGATTCGATCATGTGCTTTCCTAGGTTGTTATTTAGTTGGTCTGTAAACTTAAAATATTTACTACTTGGTCCTTATGATTTGTGCCCCTTGTCTCTTATTAGATTTCATAAATATCAAACTAACCCCCAACAGTTCCCTAAAAATTACAGTTAGCTCCTGCTAGGTTGTAGTATTTGAGATAATTTTCTTAATTTGATTTGATTCATTTTATATTTTAAAAATTTGAAAAACACCTAAAAAAGACCCTATTTTCCCTATAAAAATCATAAAAATTCGAAAAATATCTTTAAAATTCCACAAAACTTTTTCGAGTTGTTTTTGTTGTGTTTTATCTTCCGTAAAAATTGTTTGAAAAACCCTTATAAAAACCCTAAAAATCACAAAACAACCAAAACCTTATAAAAATTATATAAAATCAAAGAAAAATCTAAAAATTGTGTTTTTAGTTCCTATTTGTAGCGTTTTGCCTCTAATTTATCAAAAAAAATGCTACCCATGACCTTTGTGTATTTAAATATTTTTAGTTTGCAAATTGGTCCTGCTATGGACTATGTTATGTTTTTATCATTGTATGAATTTTAGAAATTCACACAAACATTTCAAAAATCTATAAAAATTATCAAAAACACTTAAAAACCCTTAAAGCCCAAAAATATTTCTATTTTAATTTTCTGAGCATTTTTTTGTTATTTTGAAAAATCCAAAAAAGTGTTGTGTATGTACTTTATATTTTGTACTTGATTTTCTTTTATTAAAAATTAAAAATTTGATAAAAATTAAAAACCACTAAAAAATGTTTCCATTTGAGATTTGACTACTTAGTTTTCCAATCATGCTCCTTGTGTTCAACCCTAGTTGCTATACCAGGTAAATAAAATAACGAGACTACTTACATTCCTTGCTTGATTTCTTGAGTGGTTTATTTTTCTCGTTGAGTGATCGATTCGATTGAGGAAAATGCCATTTCATATTTTCCCACCTTTGTCGATCTCGATTTTTCGCTCATCAAGTACCCGCATTAAGAGGTCGGTCGGATATCAACCTTCGTAGTAAGGATTGACATCTCCTTCTCAATCTGGAGATCCTTTCTCAACAATCAGTTGACGATGCTAGATCAGTCATCAATCTAAATTTTTAGATATCTTCAAAGCACCAGCCTCTATGATTCAACCATCGAAACAACAGTTGTATGATTATCAAGGTGACCATGGTACATAACCGTAATTGTACAAAGAGACCTTATAAGTGCATTCGTTCATTAATCTCAGATAGGGAGTGAACATAAATAACTTTTAGAGATATATAAAAAGGATTACAATAACATTTATTGTAGAAATGATTCTCTTGTAGTAACATGTCCAACACTAGACACTGATAAACATACATAAGAATTTTTATCGTGGAACATTCAAGGGTTAGGCAGATCATGAAGTCTTACCTAACTACAAAACTTAGAGCGTAGGAACAAGATAAATATTTTACGATACGTGTCATACACATTCACAATCTAAATGCCCAAGCAAGACTTTCTTCCCTTGACCATTTTAGTTGACATTCTAATCAATTTTCAATGTGGTGAGTAGGAAAACACTAATTTTGTGGAAAATAAAAAGAAACTTACTTTATTTCTTTTGAAGGCAAGGGATTATGCCCCGTGCATCCTACAAGCGTGAAGATCATATCGTATACGATCTAGTTTGACTAGTCATACTACTTGAAAGGGGAAACATGAATTAAAAATATTCGATGAAACCATATGATATGGGAGCTATTCCTAGGTCATTATCAAGAACACACATGAGTAAAAGAATTGCCTCTTTAAGTATGATTGTGATTCACGATATCTAAGCGAAGTGACCTCATGTCTCAAGTCCGATCCGACATAGAGAGCACTTGTGGGCATGCAGATAAGATGCATGCTTCTCATAATCTGAAGTGATGATCCAAGCAATAAATCTATTAATTTTTCCTCACAAAATCTTTTGCCTCTTTCACGAGCACGAGGCACTAAAAAAGACGAAGATCCACGAGCATTCAATCCAGCAGCACGATGATAATGCGATGATGCTGGATCTCTCAACCAAACCCTAGGCGGACGACCACAAGTAGTTGAGAGAGAGAGAGAGAGAACAAGTGTGGAGATACAAAGAGTTGCGATGACTTTTGTTTCAACTTAATTGTGTAAAAAAGGTTGGTTTTAGCCACTCTTTTACCCAAAATTGGATGGCTAGGAGCACTCCTAATGCAATCCTAATTGAATCAATGGTCACGAGTTTATTGCAAAAAATTGTAACATTATAATTAATTTTAAAATAAAAAATAAGTTGAAGACATTCCTCTACAAATGTAATTCAATTAAAGCCAATCTCATTCTCATGAATAAAGAGAAAGAAAGAGCCACCTTTCAAGAATGAGGAAAGGAGATAGCCTCCTTCCTCGTTAGGACGGTGGACGTCCCCCTAGAATTAGAGAGAGATTTTCACTCACTCCAATCTCCTTTTAATACAATCTTATTACATTAAATCTTGATTAATAGAATTATTTGTCACAAAATATCGCCAAATAATTTGCAAATTATTTGTAACAATTACAAACAAACTATTAATTAATTATGAATCATATTCACTCATCTAAAACTAAATGTAAATCATATTTACATTTAATTATTTAATGTGAATCCAATTCACATTATTATTTGAATTGAAAATCCAATGTATAATTAGTTCTCTCTATGATTTTATGGATCACATCCACAACATCCACGATTATTATGGATGGTGCTATCCACATTAATCTTATCTATAATAATTAAATCTAATTAAATTATCTCAGATACATCTCTACACTTATCCAAATAATGCGAATCACATCCACATTATTAATGATAATTAAATCCAATTTAATAATTAATTTTATAATGCTCAGATAATGTTAGTAATGAATTTTTTCTTGAACTCTTTCAAGAACAATGTGCCTTCTCTACATATACTTGGAAATAAGGATAGGGCCATTGTATATTCCATATATAATGACTTGAATATTGAGTTCTAATGTTATATCTAGATCTAAAAGACCTCTCAAAGATGTCTAATCAATTCAGGCAATATATCTATGGTATTTTCCCCTCACAACCCCCATAAACTTTGTTAATTACCTTCTCGACCTTTGAAACAACATAATTTCCCCCTCGACCCGTAAACTTGCATCGTCTTACCACACCGACACCTAATGTCAATTTTAACTTTATTGGAGTCAAATACTTGGGTTAAACTTGCGTTAATCTAACCAAAGAAGATCAACATAGTGGATATTGGATCTCTGTTTCTCCTTCCTTCTCCTTCCCCCTTCTTCATCCTCTTCTTCTACCAAATCAAATCGGAAGTTGTGGAGGACATGGAGGAAAGGCAGATGTCAAGGAGGAGGGTGCCCTTGAGACGGACCGAGAGGAGGGGGAGGCAGAGGTCGAGGAGGAGGAGGTCGCCCTTACGACAAACTCAGAGGAGAGAGTGAGGTCACGGAGGAGGAGGCTACCCTCGCAAGAGACCTGGAGGTGGAGGGGGGGGTCAGAAAGGAGGGTTCCCTCATGGAAGATCTGGAGGAAGAGGGGGAGGTTGGGGAGGCAGAGGTCGAGGAGGAGGAGGAGGAGGAGGGCATCCTCGTGGAGGACTTGGAGGAGGAGGGGGATGTCGGGGTAGCTATTACTCCTCGAGGCTCTCTGTCGAGTCTGCCATATGTCCTCATACCCCATGCTATGAGAACATGAAGTCATTAATCATGTTGTCATGTTCTCATCCCATCGATCACGCGTGACACCGCTGACCACAACCTCCATTCCTCTGGACCTTTAAGCAGCGTGAGAGGGGCATAGGGTGGGAAGTCATGTGGAACGGGAGGAGGGATGGAGGTCAGGTGATACAGGGGAGGATGGTGGGAGGTTAGGTGGTGAGGGAGGAGGAATAGAGTTCAGGCGACACGAGCGGAGGGATTCGGAGATCATGTAGCATGAGTACGGGTGATGTTGGGAAAGTAGGGCATCTTCTGTAGAATTGGTAAAGAAATAGGAAAATATACATCTATTTTGAACGAGATCCGATTATCTTTAACGGTTAAATGGATGGGAGTTAACCACATGGTCTATAGAGTAAGGGTTATCAAGTTTACGGGGTCAAAGGGGAGCTACATTGTTTCAAAGGCTGAGAAGGTAATTGACAAAGTTTATATGGTTCGAGGGGTAATATTCACTCTATCTATTCTTCTCATTGCATCTGAATAATATTTAGATCAATGACCAACATTTGGACCAAGATTAGATAACTAATATACTGAGTGGAGCCACCAAAATCCTAATTTGTTTCATCACTCCCTTGGAATAGATGTATCATGATTATACAATTGTTTAAGATCACATCACCCTCAACTATTCCTAATACCCATACATCCTGCATATTGGAAGACCTAGAATAAAACACGAAGTTCTGATCATATTTGAACGGTCTTCTTTAGGGTTTTTTATCAATAAGTATCTCATTCGATTACTAGGAACTAGTATCAATCATATGATTTCCAAAAGCATATATCATACATACAGATCATGTCATACTTCCAAATCAAGACAACCATTGATGGAATATGTACTCGTATGCACATCAGTTTGTCGATGTATAGACCTTGATTTGATCATCAACCTAATGGTATGCCTATTGTACATACTTAGACATATAGTAACATATTTGTCTTGTGCCAAAGGATGCATGTATGTCTCGTGAAATGCATATACGATATAGGTCTTGGTTGTCTCAATCTCGTTAAGTCAACTCTTTGACTTCACTTATCTGACACCTCTGAATTTTCGTTCCTATGTAGAGGACCTGCATTAGAGGTCGGTCGGATATCAGCCTTTGAAGTCAGGATTGCCATCTCCTTTTCAGGGTGGAGATCCTTTTTAAACAACCATTTGGTTGTTCTAGTGAGTACTCAATCTAACTCTTTAGATATCATTTTTGCACTAGCCTCTATGATCCAACCACTAGTTCAACAATTATATGAACATCAAGATGGCCATGGTGCAATAAGGGATTTGAAGTACATGCATTCATTAATCTCATATAGAGAGTAAAAATCAATAACTTCTATTGATATATAGAAAGATTACAATAAAATTTATTGTAGAAATGGTTCGCCATGTACTCACATGTCCAACACTTTTTCCCTTTTAGGATAGATTTTCTAATCTAAATGAAAATAAAAAAGATGTGTATAGGAATTCTTTTTATAAATAAAATAGAACTACCTTCTAGAATGATAATTGTCTCAATAGGTCCAGTATACTTAAATTGTTGGACCTTTTGAGTAACAACCAAAGAGATCTCATTAAAATTAAATAGTTTATCCCTGAAGATATAAAATAATATTGAGTATTCTACATAAGAGTTTCACATTTCATTTACATAAAAATAAATAAACTTTTTGTTTTAAATTCATTGCCATTGGGATATTTATTACATGCACATGACTTTAATTTTTACAATATCAGTTATATCCCTTTCTTTTTTAAAATATCAATCGTGCCCCTAACTTCTTATAAAATTTACAAATTTGCCTTTTTGTTAAAGTAAAGTAGGGCATAACTAATATTACAAAAGGACATAATAGGTAATTTCGTAATAAGTCAGGGTATCTGATTACAAAAAAAGAGGGGCATAATTGATATTGCAAAAGTTTAGAAGAGCACAAGTGATAAAAACGTTTGCAATTATTTCATCTTTTTTTATAAATATAAAGAAAAGGGGGGGAATTATTTTTTATTTTTGACACTATCCATATAAGATATTTGCATAATTAATTCATAATAAAAACAAAAACTACATGTATTTAGGCAAATTCACTTTAAAGGAACTATTCCCTCGATAACAATGTGGTGGTACAATTGAACCAATTTTAAAAAGATCTAAAGCCTAAGATTTATCAAAAGGTAATGTTTACCCAATACCTAACCAAATGATTAAAAATGATTTACCAAAACTAATATTGCTACTTCGATAACAAAAAAGCAATTGTAGCTATTGAACGATGAAATGGATTTGAGATTTTATTGACATTCTCCAAAAAAGGTACTGTGAATATATTAATGGTACTGGAACATATCTCTCTATGGAACATGTACTTAGTACTATATGGATTAGGTCTTAGTGAGTCTATTCAGATAAAATTAGTCGTTTCTTCCCATATACCTCATGCTAGTTATTAATATGGGAAAAGAAAGGAATTAAAGATATTTTTTTATACAAAAATTGCAAAAAAAATCTTCTTCCGCTCATCTTTTTCTGATGTTAGTATGAGAAAGAAAATTAATGAATCTTTAACCTTGCATTGAGTATATCCAAGATCAAATTTGGGAGAGTAGAAGTGTTGGTCTAAGGCAAATTCCCCTTGAAAAAAATCTGGGATATAGGAATTAGGATAATTAAAATCGAATTGACTTTTTTATTATTACATTATAACAATGAAAAAATATGCATTATGATGAAATAATTATTTAAATGTTTTTAAAATTTTACATTCCTTTTCTCTAGAATAGAATAATTGACTTGATCCAAAATCAAAAGGAGGATTCATGACGATGGGTAAAGATGTTAGAATAAGATTTATTTTGGAATGTACTGGTTGTGCCCAAAACAATGTTAATAAAAAATCATGAACAATTTATATATATATATATATATATATTATTCAAAAGAATCTACACAATAAACCAAGTCAATTAGAATTGAGAAATTTCTAGGTTGCTAAAAGCACATGATTCATGGGTAAATAAAGAAATAGATTGAAGAAAATCACGTGGTAACCTCACTAAGAGTAGAAATCATAAAACATTGTATATATAATAAATAAACAAAAAAATACAAAATAATTCCTATTTGGTCATACTAAATGAGTGAAGAAATATGATTTTATAGATAAAAAATAATTCATGGATAAATCCAAACAACCTTTTAATAAATAGAAACGATAGTTTTGTAGGTGTGTGTGCCCCCAAATGGGTCAGGGATGAAATTGATTATAAAAACTAGAAACATGAGTTTAATTAGTATACTTAGTAGTGAAGAAGGAAAAATATTATCTAGAATACTAAATATATTAACTTTGATACAATAATGATTAATTACTATTGCCGTAAAACAAGTTCGTATGTTATCTTTTCTTAATAATGAGAAATAATTTGAGAGAGAAGAGTCGATTCCTAGAAATACAGGTCTTTGAAAAAGAACTTAATAACATATTATACTCCTTAATGAACTTCTCAATTGACACAATCAACCAAAATTCAACACAAAAATAATGCTTTTTTTAAAAAAGATGTATAATCCAGAGTTAATTTTAATGTCTAATAAAAATAGGAGAAGAATAAAGTATTTTTTTAATGAAACATGCTTGTTCTTTCTTACTACTTAATTTATCTGTCTTAATTTCTTTTTATTATATCTGAGAGTTTATTCTCTAGGAAATCTTTTTCAATCATTATATCATTGGTGCATATTATTTATATCACTTAATAAGATAATCTATTTTATTTGGTATTCTTTTTACAATATTATAAAGATAGTTTTTATTTGATATAGATTAAGAACTTCTTACCTCTTATATATATCATGTATTAATCTACTATAATTATATGATAGTTAATTCTCACAAGGTGTTGCATTAATTCAAGCAATCCATACACTACGAAATATCACCTTTTCCTTCCTCTAACTTAATGATTAGAAATCAAGGGTTTCATTTTTTGTTGAGTAATAGTTCGATGAATGATCCCATTGAAAGGTTGATGCAAATAAACAAATTTTTATTCGACGTCTCCATGCTATATATCATTGTTTAACTCTGATCATTGAATTGAATCAAAATTTGGGAAATAAGTAATTGATTTTAATTATTTCAATCATTCATTTCCCTTCTCTATATTCATTAATAATAAAACAATTTATTTTGATATATAAAACATAAATTCCAAAGACTTTGTTAACCATATATTTTTATTATATGTATTTCATTATTTCACTAGGAAATAAGAAAAACTTTACCCATAAAAACTATATAGAAAAAATATTATAAAGTAAATACCAGACTCAATTGTTTCTACAGTTACTTCTTAAACGGTGATGTATGAAGGGATGTATGTAGGCCCCTCGCATTACAGAAGCGTAAAGATCAAATCAAATTTGGTAAACAGACTTGTTCTACAAGTTGTGATAGAATCAGAATTAAAATAAATTGATGGAACTGCATGGATCAGGAACCATTCCTAATTTGTTCCACCGCGATCACACAAGTTTAGAACGTATATCTGAAGCATGACCATGATCTACGAGTCTCTAAGCGAAGGGACCTCCTATCTCAAGTCCAATTCGATGGAGACAATACTTATGGATGCGAGGATGACGTGTATGCTTCCTACAATTCAATGAGATGATCTAAGTAGTATAACTCCTAATTTGGACACATAAAATCCTCTTTTTTCTTTAATAGCATGACACATAAAAGAAGAAGAACCTCCAAAAGAGAGCAATAAAATCAATCCGACAACACAAGGGCCAGGTGACAACTAAGGCGACGACTTGGCATGGTGGTGGCAAACCTAGGGAAGGGGTCAACCATAGGGAGAGAGAGAGGAGATATGGGTGGGCGTGTGGAGAGAGGTATAGAGACCCGGTGATATTCAATTGAATTGAGGAAGGCATGAGTTACCTCTCCTTTTATTCATTTTTGGTTTGTTAGGATGCACTCCTAATTTCCAATTGATGGTCAAGATTAAATGTTGTTCTCAACCACTTTTAGGATTAGGAGTTGAACACAAATTATCAACTCCTTTTTCCAATTTAATCTGTAACAAAATCAATCACTAATATTTAATAAAATGAAAAAAAAAGGAGAGAGACTCTCTTTTTATGGGGTGGACAACCACCATGGTAGCTCCCATCATGGTCATCCACTCCTTATTAGGAATATTTCTCTTTTATTCATTTTCTATTTTGTATGTAATCTCCTTTAGTCCCAAAGTATTTGTGATAATTACAACTTAACCATTTGATAAATATGATTCATATTAATATATCTACAACTAAAATGTACATTGCATTTATATTTATTGTATAATGTTAATCCAATTCACATTAATATTAAAATTATGAATCATATTTGCAGTCAAGTCTCAATAAGATAATGTGGATTTTATCCACACTATCCATGATTATTGTGGATATCACTATCTGCATTAATCTTGTATAAGATATATAAATCCAATTTAATTATCTTAGATATCTCTCTATACATGTCCAAAATAATGTGAATCATATCCAAATTAGTCGGGTTAATTAAATCTACTTTAATTATCTCAATTTATCCTCATGTTCCAATACTCAGATCTTGACTCTAATGGAATAATCCTTGAACTCTTTCAAGAATAGCGTTCATTGTCCATGTATACATGGAGATAAACTCAGGGTGATTATATATGCCATGTGTAGAAACTTGGATACTGAGATCTGATCTCATATCTTGATCTAGAAAATGTCTCAGAGATCTCTAATTATATCATACAGTAAACCCAATCTTCTCATTGCATCTAAATATACCTTAGATCGATGCCCAATATTTGGACTAAGATTGGATAACTAGTCTTCTGAGCGGAGTCACTATTCCAAACCTATCTTCTGATCATACCATATCAATACATACTGGAAGATCACGATATTCATAATACATGTATTCATAATACCCCATCAATATTAATATCACATCACCCTCAAGTACTCCTAATACCAGTACATCCTACATATTGGAAGATCACGATTAAACCCGAAGTTTGGATCTTATCTAAACCATCTTCTTAGGGGACTTATTGTTAAGTTTCTCATTTAATCATTAGAGTTTGTATCGATCGTATAATTTCCAAAATCATATGTCATGCCTACAAATCATGTCTTATTTCTAAAATAAGATGACCATCGATGGAATTTGGTTTGCCCAAATATCCCATGAGTGATCTTATGTATCTATCTTTAGTAGTGAACCTCTATAATCCCTTTGAGAGATCGTATTACTTATATGTCATTATAAGTACACTAGCATGCCAGTATGTCGACCTTAACTAGGTCATCAACCTAACGGTTTGTCAATGTACATACTCAGACATACCATAAACCATCTGTATTTTGTTAGAGGATGCATTCTTATACGTTGCAATATATGATATAGGTCCTAATTATCTCGATCTCACCAAGTTAACACTTTAACTTAACTCATTCTACATCTTCGAATATCTATTTCCATGCGGAGGACCTACATCAAGAGGTCGGACAGATGTCAGCCTCTGGAGTGAGGATTTTCATCTCCTTCTCAGGATGGAGATCCTTTCTTGATAATCATTTGATGGTGCGATTGATTCATCAATTTAACTCATTCGATATTCAACTCATCACTAACCTTTATGATCTAACCAATGGATCAACAACTGTATGATATAAAGATGGTCAAGGAACATATCCTTATTTGTACTAAAGGACCCATTAATGAGTGTATGGAAATAGATCAATTATAATCTCAGAAAGGGAGTGAAAATCAATAACTTTTATTGATACAAGATTATGATAACATGTATTACAGAAATGGTTCACCCTGAACTTACATGTCTAACAATCTCCCACTAGCCCTCAGAACCATTCTAGTACAATCGTTAAACCCATACTCATTACATGTTGATCAACAACCTTTTGGGACAAAGATTTGGTAAGCGGATCAACAATGTTGTCAGGAGAGACAAGCTTGGTGATTATAATGACACCACGATTATATATATCCTAGATGATGTGATATTTTCTCTCCATATACTTTCTCTTTTGACATCATTTGGGTTCTTTCACTTGATCTATCACTTCCATATTATCGCAGAGCAAAGGAATTGAAGCACCCGTGGAAACTATGCCCAGTTTCAAGATGAACTTACACGACCACACCGCCTCTTTAGCAGCATCTGATGCTGTAATGTACTCAACTTTTATGATTGAGTCAGTTGTGGTATCTTACTTTCTACTTCTGCCACTCACAACACCACCATTCAACATGATTATGAACCCCAAATTTGACTTTCTACTAACTATGTCATGCTGAAAGTTTGAATGTGTGTATCCTAAGACTTGGAGATCACTATCTCCATAGACCAAGATGTAATCTTGCATCCTTCTTAGATACTTGAAAATGTTCTTCACTAAAGTCTAGTGTTGTTCTCCATAACATGATTGGTAATGGCTTATCATTCCCATTACATGGTAGATATCTAACCTTGTACATGATATGGCATACATTAGGCTTTCCACATCAGATAGGTAAGGGAATCCACCCTTGGCTTTCTTTACTTAACAATTTGAGGAGCCATCCTTTCTTATAGGTGAATACCATGTGTTGAGGGAATGAATACTTCTTGGAGTTTTCTCTACAAAACTTTCTAAGATCTTCTTAATGTGCCCATTTTATAATATTACAAAAATATCCTTTTTTATGTTTTTGAACAACTTCAAACCCAAGACGTACGAGACTTCTCCAAGATATTTCATCTCAAAGGTATGGGACAATTGGACCTTAAGACTAGTAATCATTCATGTGTCATTCCCAATGGTAAAGATGTCATCAATGTAAACCATGATGAGCACAATAGCACTCCCACTAAGCTTCTTGTATACTCAAGGGCTCATCAGGATTCTGAACAAAATCATAACTTTTTATGGTTTCAATACGATGTTCCAACTGTGAGAAGCTTGTTTAAGACTATAGGTGGACTTCTTCACCGTGCACACTTTGCCTTCCTCAATCACGAAACCTTGAGGTTCCTCTATATAGATATTCTCCTCAAGATATACATTAGGGAATGTAGTCTTGACGTTCATCTGCCATATGTCGTAGTCAAGATGTACAACTATAGCTAACAATACGTTCATTTGCCATATGTCGTAGTCAAGATGTACAACTATAGCTAGCAGTATCATGATGGGCTTAAGCATGTCCATATAAGAGAATGTCTCATTGTAGTTGATGCATTCTCTTATTTGTGTAGCCCTTGGCCACGAGCCATGCTTTGAAGGTCTCTACCTTCCCATCAGGTCACTCTTTCTCTTAAGGATCCATTTACACCCAATGGATTTTACCCAATTATGTGGATCCTCTAGGGTCCACACACCATTCTTGTGCATGGAGTCTATTTCAAACTTTATAGCTAGCATCAATCTTTCCATGTCATGATTAGCGAGTGATTCATTAAATGAAGTCATATCATTGTCAGACTCCTTTAACACATGGAATCCATACCTTTCCGGTGGTTTAACTGTCATCAAACTCTTTCGAAGAGGTATGGGTATTTCATCTTCAATTATCTCTTATGTTTCTTGCTCGAGAATCTTATTATACTATGTAGATTATATGAGTTCCGTTACTTCACCTTGTCTTGACTTTTAAGGAAGTCGTCTTTGAGAAATTTTACATTCATATATATGAATAACTTTCAAGTACCAAGGACATAAAGTTGGTATCCAATATAATGCTTTACATACCCAATGAAGTAGCACTGTCTAGTGCGAGATTCCCGCTTACCCATGTTTTTGGCATGTACTTAGCAAGCCTAAATCCTCATGTGTTTAAGACTAGGATTAGTTGTAAATCAGATCTCATGAGGAGTTTTGGGTATAGATTTGCTTGGAATATTGTTAAGGATATGCAAAGGTCTCTATTGCATAACCCCGAAATATAAGAGGTAATTATGCTTTTCTCATCATTGATATGACCATATCCAGTTTGTTCATGTTGCATCTTTCAGCAACACCATTTATTTAGGGAGTTCCAAGATGACTGAGATTGAATAAAATTCCTCTCTCTTTAAGGCATTCTTTGAACTCATCTAAGAGGCTCACCACCACGGTCAGATCGAATTCATTTTATTTTTCTATCAGTTTAGTTCTCAAAAAAGCCATGAATTCTTTAAATTTTTAAAAGCTTTTAGATTTATGACATAATAGTAAGACAAAGTTGTATCGCTAATGATCATCAATAAATGTCACGTAATACTGATATCCATTTTGAACCACAGTATTGAAGGGACCACATACATCGGTATGCACTAGGTAAAGTATACCTTCACATCATATACCTTTATTTGGAAGGGTTTAATGCTAATTTTACCTAAAATACAATGTTTGCATGTAGACAAACTTAAGATCTTCAAAAAATCCAATGGTCCATCCTTTACCAACCTATTGAAATTAACAATAAAGAAATGACCAAGCCTTTGATTCCTGATCATGGCTGAATAATCTCCATCATCTTTATATTTCTTAGGTTTTTATTTGTGGTATTAACATTCATGACACACGCACTAATGCACAATTCAAATATTTTACTTGAAGTTAAATATATACAACAAATTACATACATGAAAAGAAGCACCATAATCAATGACCTAACTACCTTCTTGTCCTATGAGAAAACTAGTTTCAATGATGAAAGTAGATTTCACACATGTTTGAGCATTACCTTTACCCTTATATATGGTTTTCATATAGTTTGGGAAGTTGCGCTTCTAGTGCCTCAACATCTTGTAGTGATGATAGACATCTGACTTCTTGGATGTCAGAAGAGTGGAAGCCTAGGAGGATGAGACAGCGGTTGGACTTGTATTCTTCTTCTTCTTATGTAATGGATCCTTCAGTGATCATTCCTTTGGGTCATGATTTCCTTTAGCCTGTGCAACCATTGTAATTCTAGTAAGATTCCCCTTCTTCATGGCATCATCTGTGGACTTCAAGGAGGAAATTAGTTCAGTGTTTGTCAACCTTAACTTGTTCATGTGGTACGATACCCCAAAGTTGTTGAAAGAATTGTGTGAAGATAATAGAATGAAGTCCGACTACATGTTTGCATCTATTTGTGCCCCTAGGATCTCCATCTCATAAAGGTAACTAAATATGTTGATTGTGTGGTCCTTGAATGAGGTCCTTTTCTGCATCTTACAACAAATAAGTTCTTTTCAACAGTTTGTAGCCCTACGTATGGTTCACATCACTGAACATCTCTTTCATATTCAACATAATATCCTAAGCCTTTGCCATGTCCAGACGTTGCTTCTAAAGTAGATTGGATAAAATACCTCATAACATAATAGTAGACCAACACATAGTCATAGTCATCTTCATCTTTTTCATTATATTGTAATTATTCCAGTGACTTAGGATTCTCAAACTTGTTCTTAATGAGCACATAGGCGATGTGCTCTACAGGATTCACAAGTTCCAAATTTCTGAGTCATTTTGAATAATCTAGTCTAGTTAACTGCTTGACTTCCAAAAGTTTGTTGAGTGGGTTCATGTATTTTGTCTGAGATTAAAATATGCACTTATTAATTGCATTATATATATTCTTTAGAATAAGGATTTATATAAAAAATGTCTTCCTTTTTAATACTTCAAAAGTCCATTCCCTTATCTAAATTTCAAAACAAGAGGTATATTAACCGATATACCTTTAGCATGATTTGGGATCTCACGTCCACCTTTGTTACACCCCCAATTATAAGAGAACATGAAACTTAAGTGAAGGAAGAGGGAACTCTTTCTGCCTTGCAAGTCCAACTTGCATTCCCAATTCAATCTTTGACACATGAGCCCGCTACCCTTAAGGTGATGTTGACTCATTGCCAATTGAACCTACCATAACAAGAATAGACCTCTCTATACGTAATCCAATATTAATCCAGTTACATACAGAATATTATTGGAGTAACTACACATACAACCTATCTCTTTCGAGAAGCAGAGAGACCTATACATGCTCTCTTGTACATTAGAGCTATGACTTCACATAGGCATCTTTACGGCACAACCTATGGAGACAATACCCTCTTACTTTATGGGAGACCATGGATGCCATATTATTATCCTCCATATCCCTTTCAAAATGTTGATTGATCATTTCGAGTCATATTCTCATTATTAATATTTCAAGGGAAATCCAATCATATTTAATTACAAACAGTGAATAATTAGATCACATTGACTTAATTATATTATATTAATATTAAACCGATTCAACCAATAAATAATTCTTTCTTAATACATTTCATTAAATATTATATGCACTCAAAAGTATGTCTTAGTCCAATTTTAGTCGTTAGAATATACATTGACTTACTCACATTAGCCTACCTCGAAACAGATCGGGCCAGATGTTCAGACATGCTTGTGAGAAAGCATTTTCTTGCATTTCAAGGTACTAAATAGTTACCTAAATCATCATATCTAGCAAACACCATCTCTGTTCCAATTTAGGATAAGACAATAGGATCAATTTGTACTTGTGATTTTATTGATATTTCGCCTATGCGGTATACCATATAATGATCTCTCACAAAAAATGCAATTAAAACCACCTATACTCCTCCCTTAAAGTGGTATCATAGACTTGGTCAGAGGTCTTGGATAGATCCAATTGATATGAAGATAAGGTTATGGATATCTGATTGCACGAGAGCTTTTTTTTCCACGTTTGTGGGATTTCGAATTGATCTTGCAAGAATTTGGTTTTGATGTAATCATCCCATGTTATGAACATGTTTTGGGACTCTAAATCATATTTAGGATGTCTGAATATGATCCCAAAGGTTAGGCCAATAGTCAGCTATGATTGGGTAAAGAGTTGGATACAGGATTTTCCCACAATATATTGTTTTTACATGAATTTCGTAACTAATAATTATAGTTTTTTAGCTACTATTTTATGGTCATGTGCATGTTGGATAGCACAATCTACATTAATCTTATCTAAGATTATTATGTCCAATTTAATTATCTTAGATATCTCTCTGCACATGTCTAAAATAATGTGAATCATGTCTATGTCAGTCATGTTAATTAAATATAAATTAATCATCTTCATTTCTCATACTTTTCTAATACTCAGATCTTGTCTCTAACGGAGCAATTCTTTAACTCTTTCAAAAATAGTGTGCCTTCTCTGCGGATACTTGGAGATAAAGTTAGGGTAATTTTATATGCCATGTATAGTGACTTGCAGTACTATTGGAAAGGCATGAAGCAAGAAGTTTGTGAAGGAGAATGAGGATTATTTCATCTAGGAGAGAAGGCAAGTGGAAGGTTAGAATGAATTGGGTTAGGCAAGACTCAAACGTTGATGTCAGCGAGGGAAAAATAATGGTAGCTTTTGCCTTTGTCTTTTCGTCACCTCTTAACTTTGCTCTCTATTCTCCCCCTCCTCCCTCTGATGAATCCCTGACTCATCTGCTCTATATGGATGTTTTCGTAAAATCTCCTTGATAAAGTACTAATTAAACTCCTTAAATTGATTAATTGGCACTTACTAATTGTGCATAAATTGGGGCTTAAAATCTCTAGATAAATAACATTATTTTTTACCTAAATTAGGATTTTTAGTTTATGTGTAAGTAATATTTATTTCAACCTAGCTATTCTATTATATTAATTAATTAAATAATGTGACATCAAGAATTAAAATTCATAAAAAGAGAAAAATTAAAAGAAATAGAAAAGATCTAACATTGTTTGTTTTGTACATATTTTCTCTTTGTTGTTTTATATTTTACCTTTTCTAACCTATAAAAATTCATAAAAATAATATTAATTAGGTATATATTACATATAAATTAATTCACTAATTAAAATCAAATTAAAAATACAAAAAATCACAAAATGTAAAAATGTGGTATTTTGTTATCTATAGAGTACGTCCAAAATATTTTTATGCAGTTGACCTCTTTTCACTACTAAAAGACAAAGAACAAGCCACGATGGTGTCCTGTGGCTTAATGTCATATTACCGTACCCTAATAGAATTAGCCACAGTAATATTACTGTGGTTTATACCACCGTGCCATATAGTTTACTGTGGCCAAAGAGTGTACTCTTTGGCCACGGTGAACTTACTGTGGCTATGAAGGCTTGGCCACAGTAATTATGCTGATGAAAAAACATTTAGGCCACGGTTAAATATCATTCCAAACCCATTTAAGCCACGGTAACCATGTTGTGGCTAACACCATTGTATTAAAGAGCATAGCCTTTGACCATGGTAAAATGATTATGGCTACAGACATTTTGCCACGGGAATTGCACTGTGGCAAAAATAGCAGATATTAAAAAGTCTCCTATGCAGGTGTCAATTGATAACAAAATCACCCACGACATACATATGGTATTCCTTTCCATTCCATGTATTATCACAATCACATGATGAATATGCATACATATGATTAATCCACATACAATCTAACACACAAAGTTATGCTAAACATAAGTGCACATGTTGAAGAAAGTGCATGTTCCTCATGTCAATATAAGGTTTTTAACAAAATAAGAGGTCACTAAGGTTCAATTAGTTAATAAAATATAAATAAATCTTTCAACTTTGAAATCTAATAAACTTAGATTCAACAAAAAGACCAATTCAAAAGAAAATGTCAGCTATCTATAGAGAAATCATCAAATTCTGCATCATCTTCTGAGCAGCATCTCTTCTTGCACCCATGCCTTTGCTCATTCCTGATTATGACACTCTCTTTATGATGAACGACTGCCCTTTGATGATGATGCCTCTTATGCTTTGGCGATGACAACAACTGATTTTTCTTTCTCTCCTAGAGAGACCTCTAATTTTGTGACGCGTTCATGTAATCTACGATTTGGTTGGCCTCTACATCCACAGTACTTGGATGGATTAACCCCCTGCCTACTCCTCTCACGTGTCCTGGATGTTCAAACCCAGTAGCTTGTAGATATGTTACGTCTGGGGAGATGGCAGGAGACCCATCATTAGGGCGTTGAAGTGTCATCATGTGATCCTAAAGCAATAAAATAAAAAGAATTTAAATTAATACATATATTAAATGAATTTGAAACATAATTAAATTAACTTACATGTTTCTTTTGTAATTTTTTAGCATACCACATTCTTGAGCCATATTTTCCTTCTCTATTTTTTTGAGTATATAAAAAAGATTGCATCTATTAGCATCAATGCCCTTCTTGACTTGGATTTAACTCTACAAATAAATGTATGAGATAATGCATAAAGATTACTTAAATTACAAAAATTTTAATTACATATGAAAAAATGATTGGTCTAAGACGGTTGGTATTTTCCATAGTTGTGCGTCATGTTCATGTCAATTAAGCATGCACCATAAGCAAGAGTCAATCCAACTATATATGTATGTAATGATAATGTGGTACCACTTCTCTTCATGGAACTTGAGTGGAATAACAATGACAGATATCACTGTGAATGATGGACATCTAATAAGTGCCAAGAAAGACGGATCCTTTCCCTGGTGAAAAAGGCATTCCTATAACGATCTTTGGAGCTTTTCGTCTCTCACTTTATTTCAGCTAGAAAATAAACAGAAAGTTCATCAGAGACTAGTAGAGAACGATCACTAGAGTTTGTTGTTGTTGACAATTCACCTGATCTTAAATTCTTGTAGGGTGAGCGGTCATGCAAACATGCTTCTCATGGTGAAAAATAATATCTTAACAAAGTTAATAAGACCCCTCACCAAGTATGACAACAATTGTAATAATACCTATCAAACAAGAGATGATAATTTCATTAAAGAAGGTCCTACACCTTATTATATCACCTCAATAAATACATGGTGGTACCTTATAAGCTTGCAAGCTTGTCAGGAAAGCCATGTATTGCAAGAAACCAATCCACTTTTGTTCACCAAGAAAGGACCACGTTATAAACCACTATAGAAATGAATCTAGAAGGAGATGCATGTTCACAAGATGAGAATAGATAATCCTAGTACCTGCGGAAGTCATTCTGAAATCAAAGAACCTATAAATGGAGCTTATTATTTTCTGCCAAGTATAAGGTGTGTATAAATTGGACTAGAAATTAAGATATCTTACCGTTGAGCTATACGTATTTTTCCAAGCCTGTAGTCCGAATGACAAGAATTGAGAGAAACATGAAGCCTATCCATCAGAGTATGACTGTTGGAAGAAACTCCAGAGAGGATGCTGGGTGTGAAAAACATAGAGAAACCTCTAATATGTTTCCTACTTAATTTTGCTGAAACAAAGGTTCTCAAAGGAAACAATCATTCTAAAGTGTAGATTTCTACCATTTGACTTGCAACTTTTGGATATCAAAAGGCCTTTGAATAATCAAAGAATATGCACAAGTACCTGACATTTTGATCAACCATACAGAGAATGTAAGTTGTTTATAAGAACAATAGTTGTAATGACACTTGGGTAAGTCAACTTATGGCGTATTATCATGGTCATATCACATCAAAAATTTTCATGCTGGGATTCCTATAAGTAAATTATTCTAGGAATAGGCAAATAATTGAAGTAGGCGAAAGGGGAGCTATTCCCCCTATATAATTTTTCCCGCACTTGCATGGAATGCAAAATCTTTTGAGAATGTTGACATAAGTATCAGTTCTTTTTTTGTCACCTAAGTGTGAAGAATTGTATAACGTACTTTTCTCAAAACTTAAGAAGAACACTTAACTCAAACATAGTGATATCTTTGTATTAATAAAGATTAATATAAAAACACAACTTTTGCTTGACTCAAGAATCATCGAAGGAATTTGTTGTTAAATGAAAATGACAAGAAATATGATGATAACAATAATGGATTCACACTCACTAGATCGACAAAGGCAATTAAAGGGAAAAATCATTAGACAAAAAATAAAACATCAGTTACCAATTCATTGGCATACATGAGCATTATACCTTCTTGAGAGGCACAATAGCAACCCGATGAAGTTTATAAGAATTTGGAATTTGGTTATCCATCCACCCACGGGCTCCTTGTAGTTCTCGAGAGTTTTCCCCTTACTACCAACATCCATGTAGTATGTCTTCTTGTTCAATCCCTACAATTAAGAACCAAATTCACATGCACCCTACTAGTTAATTACCTCACCCAAATGCAATCATCATGTATCTTGATAGAACTCACAATCACTTTCTCCAGAATTACCTATAATAAATAGTACAAATGCATAAATTTATAAATGATTCAAGCATGGTTCAATTAGACAAATAAATTGAACTATCATTACACCTCCAACAATAATGTTGTAGCACACAACTGTACGCATCTTGCATAACATTGTCCTCCTTCCCAATGAATGGCATGGAGGCCACATTGACCCTCATAGAAGTTTAGTCCGCGTGGAGACAAATACGAAAGTAAGGAACACGACGAAGACCTTGAGGGACAAATAAATACAAAAAGATGCCAAGATAAAAATTAATATAAATACAATAAGCATTTTATTTATTAGCACAATAAAAATAAAACTGGAGAAAAAGCATCAGAAAGAGCATGCATACTTATGAGGTTTGGAAAAAAACAACTTCACCCGTCCTTAGATCTCAACTAAAGTGCTTGACCTGAATTCCTTCACCAAAAAAGCTATAGAGAGAGATATAAAAAGTTATAGATTTATTATAAAAATAGAGATATTGTAACATAGTTTATGATTTTCCAAGTTTCTAGTATGAATGATTGATTGTCTATAACGAACTATGAACTAAGACATAAAAAACTTCTAATCTAAACCTCAAACGGATCTGAACATATACAAAAAAAATCTCTGTTGCATCAAATATTAAGTGGATACATACCTGTTACAAACCATTGAATTGAAAGAAGCGAAACAAAAAATCTTTGTCCAAGAATAAAAATTAAGATGAACAAAAAAAGATGCATATGCCATAATCACCGATAGGATCATGCAAAGAATGCCCCAGAAAGCTTACGACAGAGAAGTTGAGGATCCCGGAGGGGAGGATTGCAATGGCCATGCCAACCCTACACTAGAGAGGAATCGCGATTGGATGAGACCATGCCGAAGAGGAGTAGGGCTTTGGGGCAAGCGACATGAGAAAATGGCAACGCTTTCTAGGTATTTACGATTTTGGGATCTTTTTGGTATTTTTGGAGGGATAGATGGGTGGGGTTTTTTCCTTTGAGAATATTGGGGGTGCCAAATGTTCTATCCTCCAAATAACTCATCATATATAATCTATTACTTTGATACTGAACATTTATAAAAAAACTTATTTTTTATGTAACAAAATATGTACTGTCAGAGATATATCATTTGTGAATCCATGGACAAATCTTGTTTCCCTGTTGTAATTATATATACAATTAGCATTTTATACAACTCGATCACCGGTGTTTCATTTTATTTTCAATACAAATTGTAATCGCGTATATTAATATAATTAGATTTCTAACAATGATAGCATGAAAGCAAAAAACTCTATCCCTTTCCAGATATATAGTGCTTGGCTCGCAATTTTCTTTATGCCTACTGGATTTTGCCATGGTAAGATTACTGTACTCTAAAATATTTAGTCACGGTAGTTTTATCGTGACCAAAATATATTGCGCACAATAGTATTATCATGGTCTAAAATATTTGGCAACGACAATTACTGATACCATTGCTTATAAGCCACGATAAATTACCGTAGGTAAACATTTTTAAGCCACAGAAATATTATTGTGGCCTTATTGCGTGGCTAATATCTTTTAGTAGTGTTTGTTGTGGGTCCTTCATAAAAGTTGTAGATCTCATCAAGATGAACAACTTTGGTGTTGACCACTTTTTCATTTGACTTCATCTACTATCTCTCTCTGATTTTTATTTGTTATTTATTTATTAATATATTTATTTAAATTTTGTATTTTATTTTACTTTTATTTAATATTTAATTTTATTTTAATTTTATTTTAACCTTATTTTAATTTTTATTTATTTTAGTTGACTTTTATTTCTCTCTCTCTTTTCGTCTCTCTTTCCTCTCTCTCTCTCTCCTTTTCTCTTTCTTCACTAGTCACATGCAGAGCACATGACACCTTCCTCCTCTCATCCTCCCACACGTGCCACGCACGTGTCGCCTTCCTCACCACATGCACATGTGCGACACTACCTCACCTCTCACCTCCCCTGCCTCTTGCGTTACCATCCTCCTCCTCATGTAACAACCACCACCATCGTATCTCCTCTCTCCGGTCGTTACACTCCACGTAATGTCTATATCCGCTCCTCCTATAGAACTCCATGCTCGACATTCGAGCTGATCATCTGCCACTTCACTAGCAAGCTCTGATCCAGCTCCCTTCTCCTTCCAGTGACAACTGAAGGTCCCTAGGGCATGTGACGATGACCTAAGATCCTAGTATGATCCAAAGACGTCCCCCTCCTACTATGGCAACATCTCTACAGCTCCTCATGCCTCCTCATACACTGACGAGTTTAGGCGACGACGGAGCTCATCGAGCTCCTCCCTCGTGTATCTTCTTTTTCTCATGTTATCTACCTTCTTTCCCTCTCCTCATGTCCATCGGCTCCCCCCGATCCACATGAGCATCACACCACGCCGCCTACCTCACTCCATCCCTCCACACCTCAATATCCAACTCGCAAAGGTTAGAGCTTTCTCTCCTCATCCATCGCAACTCCACCGCTCCCTTACTTCACATCTACACCACCTTCAACAGTAGAACACCCTCAACTCCTCTGTCCACCATGTGCCGCACCACCTAGGATGCTCAGGCCCCTTAACCACACACCAACGTGCCTATACCACCACACACATAGCTCTAATCACCGCACTAGTGAGAATCCTCTGCCTTTGCCTTCGCTTGCCCATCACCCTTTGGCTCTACCGCCATGCGACATCTGTAGTATGTCGACCGATCCTCGACCCCAAGTTCCACCTACCATCCTCCATCGCTCCATCTCTTGTCATGTGTCTATGGAGGTGGGGACCCTCCGTTCATCGTACACCACAATCATGCACCTATGCCCTACAACTGACGCACATCACCATCATTGGATCAAGCGTATTGCCTTGATCCAATAATCTTTGGACATCCACGTGAATCCTCCTGAGCTTCCCTCCGTGCCTCAAGGTTCAGGTTGACCCGAACCTCTCCACCTTGCGACGTAGGCTCAGAATCCTCGAGCCTCTGCATCCTCACCCGAACCTCTAGCGCACGTGCTTTACACATGTGTGGGAGGGTAAGAAAAAAACCCTGATGATCCAACAATTTGTAGAAAGATACCTCGACGTCCAAGTCGTGTGCCTCACACGTGGTGCCTTAGAGAATTTGCACAAAAACCCCAACGGGTTTCAATATTTACATATAAGTCCTTCAGGGACCTCATTGAAAATAAACTATTTATTTTTATTAAATTTTAATACTTGGAATTTGTTTATTACATATCTTTCTCATTCAAACTCCGATTTTAGTGCATAATATATCATTCTAAAGCTTATGGTGTGTTGTTTCATTTTTACTTTGTAGACTAATCAGAAACTATTTATACATGAATATTAATTGGGGTTCACTTTGATCTGTGCAGGTTAATTAACAAATTTATGCCTTATTTTTATTGAGAAAAATATGGTTTTATCTGCTACGACTAATTTAAGGAGATTGAATCTGATTAATGATCATGTAATTATCTTTGATATATTTGAGAGATTAATCTTTATAGGGGCATGATTTAGGAATCAATTCATACTTCATGAGATTTATGTGATTAGCTCTAATCAGACGAATCTTGTTGTCATTTGACTATTTTCGAGGCTCGTTCAATGACTAATTATGTGATTTAATTCCATATTATTTGTGATATTCTTTGAGGATTAAACCACATGAATATTTGGAGTCAAATAACCTCTTAGTTCCAGGAATAAATTGTAAGTATTTCAGGAAAATATATTTCAGTGATCTTTGAGCCTATTAAATCAATAGTGTTTGATCATATATACTACATGCTAGAATTAAATTGAATACATTTCTTGAGAATCATCCATGGAGTTTATTCTTTTTATATGTGATCAATTTTTGAGGACTAACTGACTTATTTAATGGGGATTGAATATATAATCACAGTTTCTGAACTTCACCTCTGTTTATTTTTCCTTGCATTTTCATTATCAAATTTTATTTTATTTTCGTAGTATTTCCTGACTGGGAAATTGGCATAGCATTAAATTAATTATTTAGATTACTTTAAGTCTGAGCAACTAAAAATCAGCATTCCCTGTGTTCAACCTTAGTAGACTTACCAAGTAAAAATACTCACCAACATTCAAAGACTATGGTTTTTGCTGAATTGAAATTTGTCTTATATACTACAATTATCGACAATTAAAGAGATGAGTTTCACATCCATTAAATGGTATCATTGCCGGGGAACAAGTATTTTTAAGATTTTAGATTAATTTGTTTATTTAATTTTTACGAAATTAATTTCTGTGCCATTTTTTATTTTCTTTTAAATTTTAAATTTTACATATTTATTTGCATCTCTCTCTCACTGAAGATACTGACAACATTTTCTCTCTTTGCATATAACTCGGGGTGATTTTTGGATATAAATTCAAGGGCTTGCGAAGAAAACTAAATTTTATTTTTGTGAGAGAGCTTAGATTAGGATTTATTTTCTACATCATTTATAGGGTCTCTTTAGATCCTAAATTTTGTAATAATCTAGATTGGACATTTTGGGGTGTGTCAGGTATTTTTCAACCACTTCTGTGTTGTTAGGACCCGACTTGAGTGTCATAGAAATTTGGTGCACATATGCTAGCTTAGATTTATTTTTGATTGTGCTCATAATCTTTAGGCTACACATCTTTCACTAACTATATGTACTGGTAAATCGTTCAAATTAGCCAAATTTATAAACCAATTATTCCCACCAATAGAATTATCCGTTTAGGGCTTTTTCATCTATGTATATCATTTAGTGTAAATTTTAATTCTTTGTATTGCATCCTGCATGAAGAACGCGAGGAATCATTGTAAGTTTCCTTCTTAGCATGCATCATTAATTTAACGCTTGCATTGCCTTTTTCTGACCCTCGACTCAGTTTTTACAACTTAGGAGTTAAAGGAATTAGGACTGCTAGTCAGACATGATTTTTCTGTGCTCACATAAGACTCAAGTGATAACCCTAATCTGAAATCGGAACTTCTAATCAAGGTGATTGTATATAAAATTGACATAAAATTAACCATTGTGTCTGGTGGAGAGAAACCCACTCATTGTTTGTAAGGACAAGAATCAAACACTTAGAGTATATCCAAAATTTGAAGACTTCATTCCGACTATTGAATTTAAAAACGACTAGCTACTTCTCAGTGAGGGAACTATGATCTCCCTTAGTAGATTGGGTGGTTAAAGGACACCGTGTGAGGTTGTGTCCTAAAGCAATACGGGTAGCCATTCTATGGTCCGTATTTACACCCATACTAGCTGAAAGTAGATGCAAGTAGTCATACAAATTCAGGCCAATCTTTGTAACACTCTCATGAACCTAAAGCTCTGCTTAATCTGCTCAAATATTATTTTATCACTAAATTAAAATAGAAAAGATAAGCGACTAAACTCTAACATGCCTTCACAAGTGTCGAGTGGTGAATCTATGGGTTCGATTTGTGTTTTCTTCGTGTGTTTATTTGCTATGTTTTGACTCGATCATCGTGCTCTTATCGATTCTCTAAACATCAGATATGGATTTCTTTACGGAATTTTATTCAGATCTTTCATATACTTCATAGAACCCCTTAGATTTATTGTCTCCTAGAATTCGAGATGACCCTCTTCTCGAACCCAGCTGGTTTGGGAATGCCCCTCTTCCCAAGTCTCCTTTATGATTCAGTCAATCCTGGACTAACCCCCTCTTCTACTCTACTCCTGCAAAAGAAACTTTTATATTTGATAGAACTCCTAAAACTTATAGTCATGTATCTAACCCATACCTATCTACATCTGAAGGTGAAAAGGAAGTCAAGTTGACTCCCATAAAGAACCCCTACAGAGCAGCACAATGCAATACTCAAAGTTTAAATGGAAGAACTACAATGAAGAGAAGCTTCCATGGAAGACCCATGCCTCCCCAAAATAGACGAAGATTATAAGTGGTTGAGACATGTACCCCATGAGGATGCATTCGAGCAAAAGCAACATTTCCCTGTGCTGCTACCTAAGTTTGGAGGAAACAATCATGAAGAACCACATGCCTTTCTCTGATACATTGAGCTAGTTTGTGATAATCTTTCCCACCCTAGGGTTAGTTAATACTACATAAGGTTGAGAGCTATCCCCTTCACCTTGACTAATAAGGTGACTATTGTCTGAAAAATCTAGGAGAAGTGGTCACCACATGGGCTACCTTCAAGACTCTGTTTTTAAAGAAATTCTACCTAGTAAGTAGAATTAACCAAATGAGTATCAAGCTCGCTATCTTTACTCAATTCCCTAATAAACCATTCCATGAAACCTGGATGAGGCTTACGTACCTAATTCAGAAATGCCCGAGGCATGGCATAAGAAAGATGATGCTGGTCCAGAGTCTTGTTAGTGGGTTGAATATTGAGATACAAGGGTTGGTGAGTGCATGAGGAGGAAGGTACATGGGATGTCACGAGGACACCGTTTACAAGGTGTTTGAGAAATTAGAATACTCTAGCCAAGCATAGACCACAAGTTGGGCCTACATAGCCAGCTCCCTTTCACTCTTATCTAAGGAGGGAGCCAAGAAGATTGTGAATAATCTATCGACTGACCAAAATGCAGATTTGGGAATACTAGCCAACAATCTAACTATAGTTGAACATATTTATAGGAAGGTGGATGAACTCCATAAGTCAACTAATATGGATAAACTAAACAAACTGACCAAGCAAATGGAAGAACTCTCTGATAGGGTATCTAAGATCCATATACATGCCCTGATTGCACCTCCTGCCCCCATTCACCAAATTCACTACATTCAAGGGCAAGGGGTAGGCAACCAGAGCCACTAGGGTGGAGACCAAGTTTTTACCTAACAAATCAAGAAAAACCCTGCACAAACAGTTTACAAGAAACCATTACAAGTCATGGAGATAAATGGAGTCTGGTATAATCTGGATCCAATCAATCGACCGAAACCCAACTCTACCTCAAACCCTCGTCCACCACAATGGCATCTCGATCATCAGCCTCAACAACAACAATAGCAACAATGTTAATTCAACAACAATAGCAACAATGTTAATTCCAGCAGTACCATTCGGGTTATCAAAAGTTGCAACCATATCAGCTACAGTACCAGAGCTAGGGCCAACAGGTCCAAGACCGGCAGTACTAGCCACTACAGGCCAGACAAGGCCAGGGCTCTTCCTCTTCGATCTCTCGAACTCCAGCGAGTGTTGGATGAGCTTCACGACATGAGAGTTGGTATTAATTGACTCTCCAGGTAGAGAGATGAGTGCACTGCACCCTAAACCTCTATCCTAGCTCAAGTCCAAGCCAACCCTAATAATCTTGGACACAAAGATTGGATATCGACCTCAGAATAGTTTTTCCATCAATACAAGATCTTTTCTCATGAACACCAAACACATTTCTCTTAGGAGTAACGTAATCATGCTTGATCGAGATAGCCCCAATGTCCACACATATATGCGTACATCTGTGGAAGAAATAGAGGAGGAGAGACCACCAACCCATGCATCGAATCATCATAACATTACCACAGATTCAAGTGAGACTGAATCAGAAGAGGAAGACTCATAACAGCAACAACCTCAGCAACCACAATCATCATTTTCTAATTCAAATCAAATTCCTCATGTTAGGGCCAGTCATGGTTATGTATAGAGTCTGTTTCCCTTTTCAATAAAAGTAATGTTTCGGTTCCTGCGCCTTATCACCCAATCCCTTCCTTACGTGCTTTGACGATTAGGTAGAAGAAAATTAAAAAAATCGAAAAATGATGAAGAGATGGCATGTATTTGCAAGGAAAAAATCAAGGTCAATCTTTCCCTAGATGGGATGATAGAAAGAGACCTGACTTTTAGAAAATGCCTCAAAGTTAGATGCACATAGACAAGGGAGAGTAGACAGAACTCAAGCAAAAAAAAGTGTATCCTCTCTATCATTGCATCACAGTTAATAAAAAAATGAGCTTCCAAGGAAGTAGTAGGACATGGTTGCACACTTCTTAACCAACCAGATCATTGAGATCAAGTTTGCTAAAACTTTATTAGACAACGGTTCGTCTATCAATCTCATGCCCACCGCACTTTATGAATATCTTAATCTGGGACCTCTTAGGAAATCAGGAGCCATACTTCAATTTGTTGATACATCAACAAGAGACCCATGGGGGAGATTAGGAATGTTGTAATCAATATCGAGGGACAAAGTTATCTAGTGGATTTTACAGTACTTGACGTGGATGTCCCTAGGAATGGGAAAGATTCCCAGATAATCTTAGGTAGACCCTTCCTTCAGACCACAAGAGACCTACTTGATTATAACTCGGGAAAGATCCAATTTGGAGATGTTAAACTAGAAATAAAGCATATAGGTTTCAAAGACCTGATACAGAATACAACACTGAGTCAGAAACTTCGGGGTTTGAGGTAGAATGCAACACAATCATGACAGTTGGGCCATGGAGACATAACCCAACTATAGACTTGCTCTTATTAGGAGAGAACATTGTCAATCATTTGGTATGCCAGCTCATTCAATAAAACACTTTTCATGCATCCCCCTGCACCCTTGGAGACTCAAACGTCTATATGGAACTGTCAGTCCCATTTCTTTTAGGATAATACAAGAATGATAGGCTTTTTCCAAAATACGACACATATTTGGCGATCTGATTACTGATACGACGGAGTTGGTGTCAATTACATGACTGATAGATCAATATTCATATAACACTCAACCGAATACAGAGGATATTCGACCAGATTTGATTGATGATAAGGTATTACCCAATCTGAAGTTGCTTCCTCCTACACCGAACTATGCCTTTCTTGTGGCACCCAAAGAGAGATATCATGTGATCATTAGTGTTGACCTTACATTAAAGCATCAGTCTAGGCTTTTAGAAGTCTTAGAGCGAAAACACGGTGTGACTAGTTGGATAGTGTTGGATCTTGTAGGGATTAACCTCGCTCTCTGCTCACACCACATATATGTAGATGATAATGTAATCCCTTCCCGTGAATTCCAGAGAAGAATTAATCCAAATATGCGGGAAGTGTAAAGGAAGAGATTGAGAAGTGGTGTAAAGCAAGATTTATATACCCCATTTCTGATTCAGGTGGGTGGACCCACTCCATATTGTCTCGAAGAAGTCGAAAATTGAGATGGTAACCAACAAGGAAGGGGTAGAGATCGTGACACGAGTACCCATGTTGTGGCATGTCTTTGTCGACTACATGCACATGAATGCAATGACCAAGAAAGACCACTTTCTCTTGCCTTTCATTGATCAAAATTTGGAGAGACTAGTAGGGAAAGTATTCTTTTGTTTTCTTGATGGGTACTCGGGCTATAATCAGGTAGTCAACGCTCCTGAGGACCGGGAAAAGACCGCATTCACATGTCCATTCGGCACTTATGCATTCAAATGCATGCCACTCTGGCTCTACAACACCTCAGGTACATTTCAACGATGCATGATTGTTGTATTTGCTGAGATGGTGGGTGATTTCCTAGAGGTTTTCATGGATGACTTCTCGATCCATGGTGATTCACTTGATACATGTTTGGCGAACTTGGACCGAGTCCTCAAGAGGTGTAGAGAGGTGAATCTGGTACTCTCCTGAGAGAAAAGCCATGTTATGGTGACAAAGGGTATCATGTTGAAGTACCTCATCTCTAAGAAAGGTATGGAGGTTAACCCTACCAAGGTGGATGTGATCAAAAAACTCGATTACCGACCAATATGAAGTCACTGAGGTTTTTCTTAGGGCATATTGGATTCTATCGGAGATTTATTCAGGATTTTTCAAAGATTGCTCGCCCACTAACTATCACCCGCCCACTGACTAAGCTCTTAGGAAAAGATACATAGTTCATTGTAGATCACAAGTGTCTAGAGGTCTTTGAGCATTTGAAAAGGAAGATTTGTGACTCGCCAATCCTGCAAGCTCCCGACCGATCTTTTCCCTTCGAGATCACGATTGACACTTCATATTTCACTATAGGTGTTGTGTTAGGACAAAGGAGGGAGGGGATTTAGTATGATATACACTATGCAAGCAAAGTTTTAGATCCTATATAGAAGAATTATACAATGAATGAAAAGAAAATGCTTGTGGTAGTTTTGGCCCTCTAAAAGTTTAGATCTTATGTGTTGGGATCCAAGGTGAAAATCTTCACAGATCACATAGCTATTCGGTACTTAATAGAAAAGAAATATGTGAAGGCGTGTATCCTTAGATGGATTTTACTACTCCAGGAGTATGGTTTGGTGATTAAGGATAAATCTGGGGTGAAGAATGTTGTGGTTGATCATTTATCCCGAATAGTGTTGAAGCAATTCCATGAGTTTGAACAGATAAGAGAAACCTTCTCAAACAGGTCAATCTGTACTACTGACTCACTCCCATAGTACTCCAACATGGTGAACTTCCTAGTCTTCAAGCAGGTTCCCCATGGATGGACTAGGAGCAACATTGACCAACTAAAGTCGAATTCAATGAGGTACCATTGGGAGGATTCGTTCCTTTTCTTTGAAGGGACACATTGCATTCGGAGAAGATGTATTCCACAGAAGGAATATCATAGTGTCCTCACACATTGTCATACACTTGACTCTGGCAGACACCATTCGGGGAAAAAGAACCGCGCACAAGGTACTCCAATGTGGATTTTATTGGTCAGCCCTGTTTAGTGTGACTTTGATTTGGTATGGTCATACCAGATCTGTCAAAATATGGGAGGGACTTTTGGATATAGAGATGAGATGCTCATGCGGCCGGTGAATTTCTACAATGTTTTTGAAGCATTGGTATAGATTCTATGGGTTCCTTTCCCAACAATAATGGACACGAGTACATATTGTTGGCGATTGACTTTTTGTCCAGGTAGGTGGAGGCTATCCCAACCTGAGCTGCAGATAGCAAAACTGTCGGTAAGTTCTTAAGAGACCACATCATTGCAAGGGGTCTCCAAGGTTTTGATTTCAGATGGGGGTAGCCACATCGTGAACCAAAGTGTCAGATCATTAGATAAGGACTACATATTTTAGCATAGAATATCTAGTCGTTACCACCCACAGTCTAACAACATGGTAGCATTTTTTAATCGAGAGGTGAATAATATTCTTCAGAAGTTGGTTCGTCCTGATGGGAAGAACTGGTCCCACCTTTTGGACTAGGTTTGTGGGACTATAGGACAGCCTATAAGACCTCACTCTACACTTCACCTTTTCGGATAATCTATGGCTAGCCATGCCATTTGCTTACAGAGTAAATACACAAATCATAATGGGCAATCCAGGAAATAAATTGGATTTGTCACACAGGTAAATTATGTCATGACTTTAACTTAAATGAACTCGTGGAGATCAAAAATCAAGTGTATGACAACATCATAATATATAAAGACAAGGTTAAAAAGTGGCATGATCAACACATTAGGTGCAAGTGCTTTGTCCCTAGAAAAAACCGTGGTTGTTTAATGCCAAGTTGAAGATTTTACATGGAAAGCTCACATCTAAATGGACGGGTCCCTACGTTATTAAGAAAGCGCACGACAATGGAAGTGTAGAGTAGAAGATCCCATAGATGGTGCACACCCCTTCATGGTAATGGACAACTACTAAAGCACTTTGTAGAATCTAATGAGAAGTTGGTTCAGGTAGAGCAGATCTCCTTCATATGGGATACATTATCAGATGAAAGACTCAATTGGTCCGTGTGAACCCTCCAATGCATCCACTCACATGTATATCCATATCCACACCGAATCTAATCGATTTTCCACTTTAATTATCTGATCATACTTAGGTTGATCTAAGCCAAAGTATAGGGGGAACGATATCATTGTGTATACATCACTTTCACCCTTAATTCTTACCCTCGACCATCCCCTTTCTTTCTCTTTTGTTATGCTTAGGCCCTCAAAATCCTAAGTATGGGTGCAAGTTGACTTCGTTCCCTTTTCACTAAATTATGCTTGGTACGAGTTATGTCTACATTTAATTTTGTACCATGAGGACATAGAATAGGCTGAGTATATGGGTGTGTGTATCCTATATACTTTATCCATAGATTGTACTTCAATTGTGTTCGTCAAAAATCGAGTATGGGTACAATTTGTGTATATTATGTACACTATCCTAAATTATTTGTGTAAATAATACATGTTTACAAAAAAAACTTAGAAACTTTTTTTATAAAATTTAGGAGGTATAATAAAAAACCACAGTCAAAACAAAACTAAACTAAACTAAGGTTTTATCCCTAACATTTTCACTATCACTCAAGACTTGAGGAATGAAAGAAACTCTAGTTTTTAAGATCCTTCGATTCAGAGTCAATCGATTGTAGTCATAAGGGTTTGAGACTTAATAATACACATTTTCCTAGTTTGAAAGATGTGAGTGCTATATTGTGCGCTTAATCTCTACCTTCTAAGAATATGATCAACACATCACTTGCATAACTGCATCAATGATGAGATGAGTTGAGATTTTACTTGAGGGACAAGGACATGAGATTTAAGTCTGGACCTGATTTTATGATACTTGAGGATGAGATAAAGCTTGTGATAGCTTCATGAAACTTGAGTGCTAGGAAACCTGAGCCAATATGTGAACAAGTTCGCATGTTATCTTTTGACATTGACCTATGTTCTAGGGTGTGATGAAACTAAATAATTATTTATCAGTGTGTGCCAACTCTTGGTAAAAGCAATGGAGATAGCCTACCAAAAAATATGTGAATGAAAAGATCTATCAATTACAAGTCAATCTCAAAGAGCTTCAATCAAAGGCTAGCGCTTTCAACCATCTTCAAAGAGTCTACTTGGACTGAAGATAATTAGGACCGATGAGTCGGCTAGTACCTCAAAAAGGGATCTACATTGTCAACGATACAAGTCTGGGTGTAAGTATATTAGTTACTTAAAGAAGACACACCCAAGTGTACTCTCAGGAAAACAAGTATGTACAACTCAAACTCTCTTAATGAACACACTGGTTAGCAACCAAAAATATACGTGTTGAGTAATAAGGCACTCGAGAGCATCCTTGTTCCAATGTGAGAAAGAGAAGAAAATACACAAACCTAAAATATCTATTATCCGGCATGTCATATACATTTTCAAGTCTGACAAACTACTAAGATGATAGAATGAATGCAAGAGTTGATTTGATCCCTAGTGTTGAGAATTGGGTCTTAAGGAGAGTCTCTTGGATCACGACTTCAAGTGACATTTCAAGTTGACTCTCATGATTGCAGTACACATTAATGGTCATATCTCTTATGCTATATGTATAAATAGAAAGTCGTATAATTAGAGACGTTGGATTCCTTTTGACTAGAGCCGGGTTGAGATCAGAATTTTAGGACCACTAAAATCCAGTATTCTTAATGAACAAGTCTTGAAATTCGCACGTGCACAGTCAGGAATTCAACCTTCTAACTCACTAAATTTTGCTTGGGGACAAGAAAAGAGCTAAGCATAGGCGTGAATTAAACCCCTTAAAACTAAATAATGACCACTTACTAATTGTGCTTAAATTAAGGCCAAAAATCTTTAAATAAATAACCATTGTTTTGAGCTTATTATTTTATGTGTAAATAGTCTTTATTTCACCTAACTCTTCTTCCATTATATTCTTTGATTAATTAACTAACATAACATCAAGAACTAAAATCCATAAAAAGAGCAAAATTAAATAAAATAAAAATATCTGACATTGTAAATTTTGTACATATTTTCTCTTTGTTGTTTTTATTTTAACTTTTATAACCTATAAAAATTAATAAAAATTATATTAATTATGTAATATTGTATATAAATTAATCCATTAATTTAAATCAAATTAAAAATATAAAAAATGATAAAATGGAAAAATGTGGTATTTTATTATCTATAAAGTATCTCTAAAAATGCTTTTTATGTAGTTGGCTTATTTTGAGTTTGGATCATTCACGGAAGTTGTAGATCTTATCGAGATGAACAACTTTTGTGTTGTTTTCTTTTTCATTTGACATCATTTACTATCTCTCTCTGATTTTTCTTTGTTTTTTATTTATTTTTTATCTTTATTCAATTTTAATATATTAATTGACTTTTTCAATCATTAATTTTATTTATTTTTTATTTTAATCATATTATAATTTTATTTATTTTAATTAAATTTTATTTATTTATTTTCTCTCTCTCTCTATTTCTTTTCTTCACTATTTCTTCTCTTCATTTCTCTCTTTCCTCTCTCTTTCTCCCTTTCTCTTTCTTCACCGGTCACATGCAGAGCACGTAACCACCTCCTCCTTCTCTCATCCACATGAGCGTGCCATGCACATGTGATAAATCTCATATTTTCATCATTAATTACCATTGTTAACTCTCTTGCTCAAGTTATCCAACAAGATCCATTGACTAATAACAATAGTTACTATTTTGTGTGTTGTATGTAATTGACATTAGTTAATATATATTATATAACCATATTATTGTGCTAATATTTTATGTTTTTATTCCTCATTAAAAATCCAATAAAATTTAGAACTAACATAAAATAAAATAAAAACCAAAAAATTAGCAAAAGAAAAATAAAATAAAATGTTTAATATTGTTTTATTAAGTATTTAATGCTTATTTATGTACAAATGACATCTAATCTCTTTGACTTCTATATGAAAGTTGTAGATCCCATCAAGATTTACAACTTTCATGTTTACCATTTCTCTAAATCTATCTCAAACTATTTAAAACGGATTTTATTCGTATTTACTGATTTTTGAATCTTTTCAACAAGCCACGTGGCCAGCTACTTTTGTCTCCATATGCATCCCTTCTTGACCGTCTGATTGCCTTACCTTTTCATCTTGTCCATCTATTAGCGCCTAGATTTGGGCTACTTGATCTTCTTGATCAAAACAATCCAGGCCATTTCCTTCCACCCAAATCTCAATAGCTAGAACAAAAGATCCAACGGTAACTGTGTTGCCTTCAACCTCCGCCCACTTCCTTCAACTGAGCGGCCCTTCGTCCATCTTCAACTTCTCACCATTTTCGCAACCACCTCCGCCACCTTCCCTTCCAACCATCACCTCCAATCTCATCACCCTTTGATCCTTATCCTTGCCTACTACTTGGTTCTTCTCAGTTCTATCTTCCCCAATCGTGGATGATGGTTGAAACCACCACCTTAGTTGGGCAACCTCCAAACCTCCATCCAATCAAAACCTCATCTCAAACCAACTTCCAATCCATCCGCCATTAGCAGGATTCCTCCCATCCCTTCCACTTCTCTATGATAGAGAATTAGTGAGAAAGAGATTAAAGATAGAGTACAGATCTCGGTGAGATCCAAGGATTCCATACCTTGTTGTAGATCGTCATTAGCCGATCGTTTGAGCTTAGTTTCTTTGCCATAGACCTTAAGAGAAAATGCGAAGCTTAAATCTTCATTTGGGCATCAAACCCTTAATTCATCACTCCATCATTCAGGTAACACTATTAATTTTATTTCAAGTTTCTTTCCATTGTCCTCCATTTTTTCTAATGCAAGTATGGCTATCACTCTCTGATATGAATCATTGGACACCTTTGTATTTCATCCATTATCCATGTTATACTCTTAAGTGATCCAGTCCATTTCTCCATAATTGTTTCATTTCGACCCCTTCAAATTGATTCCTCGAAGTGGGACCCATCTAGGGATCTCTCCTCCATACATGCTTGATCCCTTCACTCATCTTCTACCCATTGTAATTCATCTGCTTGGACTTTGTCTGTGGTTTGCACTAGCATTGCAAGACATATGGATTCAATAGTCGGAAGCTGAGATCAAGCTCCGGTCTCCAGTTTCCTCAGTGACAATACCTCATCAATAGAACAATACGAGACGGTCTCCATCTTCCTTTGCTTTCGATCGCATTTACGGGCCCTTCACAATGGTCATTTGACCTTCAGCTGAGGAAAAGAAGCAAGACGAAGACTTCCATCCCTCACTTGAGCACCACCCAACCGCCATCAACTGAGGAGGAGCTGAAGAACAAGAGAAGAGTAGTTGCATTGGATCCCTTAAATTGGGCGTGATCCAATGGTTTCCATCAAGCCACGTCTCCCACTCGGAGTAGCGATTCACAGCTCAGGATTGTGTGTCAAGACTACCTCCGAACCTCACACAAAGTAGTAGAGAAGGCCACGTGCCCCGAGCCTCATTTCCAAGCCAATATAGGTCTCATGCAATGTGCACGTGACTAGGTAATTTGTAGTGCATGCCCTCCACTTTTTCATAATTATAGATGAGTCCTTTCACCTTTATGTATTTTGCATATTAGCCCCAGTGGTATATTTTTATTGTATTTTAGTCTACTTTTATTCTATTTATTAATAAAAAATTGTAGTTTTATTTCAAAAATGCACATGGATTAAATGTTGTGTATTTTTAATCTATATATCCAAATGAAGCGATTTTGTTCTCCTTTGAATGATAATTTGATGCTCTATCTCTTGGCGTGTTATGTAGCTAATTTTGATTTAAAAATCATGCTTGAATTATTCCTTATTCTAAAAGCTTAATTTAATCTTTAAATGAAGATGAAAATGCACTCTTTGTGAAGTATTGAACCTATTAATCACATTGAATCTTAATGACCAATTATTAGTTATTTTTAATCATTATCATTGAGTTATTAAGGGATTTAATTACTTGCTGAAATTATTACATATCAAAGTTAAATTAAAAGTTAAAATTGTGTTGATTGTCTTTTGAGATTGATTAATACTTGTAGTCATCATTGGATATGTTTTCATACCTTATTAATATTGAATTAATTCAGGGAATTTTTGTGATTAACCCAAGTTGCCTATTGTGTGTCTCATTGTATTGTGTTAGACTTAATTGTATTGTTTGTGCATTTTTTGTCTTCATATAACTTAAGTGCATACAAAATGTGTTAAAATGTTGCATCGATGTAAGTTGTGCATCTGTTCAATATAAGCATTCTCTAAATTGCTAATTAAAATATTTGACACTTAAAAGTCATTCACCAAATTGCTCGTGTCCATGTGTTTGACTCTGGACTTTCCAGGTTATAAATTTAAGTCGAACTTGTGGAGATCATTCATTCAGTTCAGCATGATATGATAAGTGCACGTGCTACAACAGATACACGTTAATATATGCATTTCGCGCTTCATCAGATGGCGTTGTTGCTGGAGACGTGCACATTTTGTGATCATTTTTAGGCCCAAATATTTTTTAGTGATTTTTAGGTTAATTACTTTGAGCTTGTATTGTATTTTTTTTCATTTTGTGATTTGATTTTTACTTAATTAATTATTTTGAATCTCTTTAGAATTCTCCAATAATTTTTTTTATTTTGTGGTAGGCTCGTGGAGACGATGACTTTCAGAGGACAATGGAGGCGAGAATCTTGGAATTTCTTGCTAGAGAGTCCATAAGGCAAATAATTCAGTAGAGATATTATTTAGATTAATTAAGTCCATCATTGTCACATTGTAAATTTTTGTAACTTAATCACCCATTTACAGCGGTTCTCCATCAAGATCTAGCATGTGTAATGAAGGCATGTGTAGTTTAATTTTTTCTACGTGATGTTGCTTTGAGAGTGATTCTTGACTTGAGTGTCATTTTAGAATCATGCACTGTTGGAAATGCGAGCCCACGGCGAGCCATTATGCAATAAATGTTATTGCAATTCACTCCTTAATCTGAAATGAAGAATACATAATTTGCATAATAGGTCCCTTAGTACAATTAGGGTTATGTACCATGGCCATCTTGATGATCATACAGCTGTTGATTCAACTATTGAATCATAAAGGCTGGTGCTTGAATGAATATCTAAAGAGTTAGATTGAGGACTCATCAAGCACCGTCAAATGATTGTTAAGAGATGATCTCCAGCCTGAGTAGGAGATGGCAATCCTTATCTCTGAAGGCTGATATCTGACCGACCTCTTGATGCAGGTCCTCTGCATAGGAATAAAGATTCGGAGGTGTCAGATTAGTTAGGTCAAAGAGTTGACTTAACGAGATCGAGATAACCAAAGTCCTATATCGTATGCTGTCAGGATATAGGCACGCATCCTCTGACCGGAGACAGATGTGTTGCTATATGTCTAAGTATGTACATTTGGCAGACCAATAGGTTGATGACCTAATCAAGGTCTACACACCGGCGCGCTGGTGTGCATATAAGGGCATATGAGTAATACGATCTCTCAAAGGGATCATACAGGTTCAGTTACTGAACCGGAAGACATGAGCTCACTCATGAGATATTGGGAAGAATCAAATTCCGTGCGCACAGTCGTCTCGCTTTGGAAGCTTGACTAAATTTGTAGGTTTGATATATACTTTTGGAAAGTATATGATCAAGACCTAGGTATGATATATGCTTTTGGAAAGTATATGATCGATACCGACTCCCAATGATCGAATGAGAAACTTACTGATAAAACCATGAAGTAGACAGTATAAAGTTGATCGAATACTTCGGGTTTAGTCTGAGTCTTCCAGTATGCAGGATGTACAGGTATTGGGAATACCTGAGGGTGATGTGATCATAAACGATTGTATAACCATGACGCTTCCATTCCTAGGGAGTGATGAAACGGGTCTGGATTTTAGTGACTCCTCTCAGTAGAGAAGTGATCTGATCTTGGTCCAAGTATTGGACATTGATCTGAATGTGATTCAGATACAATGAGAAGATTAGATTTACGGTCTTGATTTAATCAAGCATCTATGGGAGGCCCGCGATCTGGATTTGAGATACGATCTCAATATCCATGTCACTATACGTGGAACAATACAATCGCCCTGTCCTTATCTCCAAGTATCTGCGGAGAAAGCGCATTATCCTTGAAGGAGTTCATGGATAATTCTATTGTTGATATATGTATCCGAGCATTGAGAAAATGGATAATTAAATGTGATTTAATTATCATGAGTAATATGAATTTGATTCATATTATAAAGAGAGTTATCTTAGATAATTAAATGAGATTTAATTATCAAAGATGTAAATAATGTGAATGTGATTCATATTATTTGGACACAAGAGAATAGAGATCCAAGATGATTAAATATGATTTAATTATCATGGATATGAATAATGTGGATAGCAATATCCATATTAGTCATATATATTATAAATGTGATTTATAATATATAAGAGAGAGCTATTTGTAATTTACATTTGTTAATTAAATGTTAATGTGAATTGGATTCACATTGGACATCAAATTGAAAATGTAATTTACATTTTGTTTTGGGTTGTGAATGTGATTCACAATTTTTCAATGGCATGATTGCAATGTTCACAAAATAAATTGGATTTATTTTTTGTGAAATAATTTGCAACAAAAGTTGTTGCAAATAATGGAGATTACATAAAAGGTGAAATAGCCACCTTCCTAATGGAGGAGGGTGGACGGCCACCACTCCCATTAGGAAAGGGAGGCTGTCCCCCCTCTCCACATGGAAGGAGGCTTTCTCTCCTTTCATTATCTCCATGTATTGATGATTTAATTTTGTAATTAAATTGTGTTGATTTATAAACATATATTTAATTTAAATTAAATTAATTGTTGTTGTGTTTTTAGCAACAAATCATGACCATTGAAAGAAACACAAATTGATGTGGACCATTGGATTTGTGTTGACACATGGATTGAGATCCATGGATCCCAAAACCCTATAAAAGGAGAGGCACCCCATTGCTCTTCTTGACACACAAGTTGAGGCAACAAATCTCTCTCTCTCTCTCTCTCATTCTCTCTACACGTCCTCTCTCCATCTCTCTCATGTGGCCATCCACCATGGATGCCCTAGAGAGGTTCTCCATCGCCGCGACATCGTCGTTATGTTGCCGATGGTTTGCTCGTGGATCTCCGTCTCCTTCGGTGCGCCCCGCTCGTGAAGAAGACATCGGATCTCGTGTGTCGAGATCAGGAGATCCGCCGCTTGGATCATCAACATGGATTGCGAGAAGCACGCGGTTCATCCCCGCGCTCGCAAGCGTCTCCTCCGACGGATTGGACTTGAGACAGGAGGTCTCTTCGTTTAGAGACATGATCGCAACCACGCTTCAAGAGGTAAACCTAATACTTGGTTGTGGTTTAGACGAAACGATCCGAGAAGTGTTCTTGGATCATGTGGTTTCGTCACATGAAAATTTTTTTTAATTTCCGCTGCATAGAACAACTAGTGCGACTAGTCGTTCTTCGTCGTATTCGATACGACGATCACGCTTCCGTGATGCGCTTGAGGATCTAACCATATCCTACATGCACCATGCCAAATTAGACATATCGTAAGTCATTTTTGATGGACGTAATTTAAGACACACACCACAATCTCATAAGATTCACAATTTCAAAAATCTTAAAATATACATAAATGCGCATAGCAGACGTTTAGCCAAAATTAAATTGACTTCTACATCGCTAATAGAACTACTTATTAGGTGTGGTTTTCAACTTAAATCATATAGATAGATTTTAAAATTCAGTCTATGCATCCACGTGGAGAGTGTTGGGAAGTGTTGTAAGTATCTCTGAACGACCGCATGCATCATTGATTCTCGATTGCGTTCTAGTTTTTCGCTTTCTCCATCAGTTTTCATCAACTTAAGAAAAAAGTAAAAGGGATTGTATGTTAGGAAATGTTTGTGGTCACTTAATTCAAAGAGATAACCTAAACTCTTAAAATTAGGACCAGATTAATGAAAGTTGATCAAATTAAATTGGAATAAAAGCAACCTTGTATTACAGGCAGTAAAACCCTCATTGATTGCATGTACTTACCTCCGGACAGAGTGGGTAAGGATGTATCCCCTAAGGAAAAGAGCCAAAATCCATGGACTCGTAACCTAAGTACTTGGACTCGCTTTTAGGGTCATGTTATTGCTATAAGCACTTGCCTCAAACCATTAGAAGAAGTAACCTTGTTCCTGTTGGTGCGTTCCGCCAACTTGAACTTGAGTTACCATAAGGGACTACACCTGTGAGATTGTATCATATTGTTTGACTCATTAAACTAAAATTGACAAGATAATAATGCCATCATGCTCGGCCTTCAGTATTGAGTTGGTGAATTAATTCAAAGGAGTTTGCATTGATTGTTTTGTGTGGGTAACTCTGCATATTCATGTGCCCAGTAGTACTACATTTTTTATCAAGCGTGCTCCATTTCCCTATCTCTTGAATTTGAAGATGGATAATTGGTCATATATTTGTTCGGATTTTGTGAGCTTGTCGTTAAACCACCCAAATATCATGTCTTCACCAGTCCGGTCCCCTTTTTTTTCTTCTTCTACTGGACCTTCTTGGTTTAGAAATAATCCTTTTTTAGAACCAGTGGATCATGATTCTCTCCTAGAGGGTGGTTACATCTGAACCAACCATTTTTATTCTCTACTCACTGAGGAAGATCATTGCCTTGGTGAAATCGATTCGATTTCGTTATCTTCATCTAGATATCATTCCAATCATTTCTTTGATGAAGGTGATGAAGAAATGCCTCCTAAGAAACATAATGGCGAGGAGGAAGAATGAGAGGACCCAATGCATGCAATGTTGGCTAGGTTTGTAGAATCCGAGTAGAACCGCACTCATGAGAGCACAACTTGGCCAATTACAGTTGGGTAGAGATGCACTAATGGATTTGGCATACAAACCTGAGCAATATCAGATGGCTAACTGGTTAGCCCAGTTGAACCTGAAGTTGAATACGAGTTGAAGCCGTAGTTTCTTAGCTCGCTGCCTCATTTCCATGGGAATGCACACGAGGAGCCATACGCATTCCTCGGGGAGTTTGAGCTGGTATGCACTAACCTTAGGCATTCTAGGGTTAACCAAGTCTACATTAGGCTCAAAGATCTTTCTTTTTCCTTACAGGATAAGGTGGATTATTGGATGAAAAATCTGGGGGTAGTTGTAACTACCTTTGTGCAGTTCAAGGACCTCTTCCTGAAGAAGTTCTACCCTTCGAGTTTAACTAACTTGATGCATTCATGCATCACGAGTTTCTCCCAACTTCCTAATGAATCATTTTTTGATACATGGGAGAGATTCAAGGATCTCTTACAGAAGTGTACTTGTTACAGCTTAGGGCCTACCATCTTAGTTCAGTCTGTATATTGTGGTCTATACCATGAGATGCAGGGTTTGGTCAGTGCTTCTTGTTGAGGCAGTTACACTTCATGAGGAGTGGATACCATCTAGAAGGTGTTCGAGCGGATGATCAAGATGAGTAGAGCACAGACCATGAGTAGAGATCAGTTAGAGACCCCATTCCATTCCTATCCAATGGGGGAGTGAAGGCTATAGTGGATCCTTTTGGCATGGGCCTTATAACAGATAAATTTATAGTGGTTAAGAGGATTGATAGGCAGATGGATGAGTTGGACAACAACTTATACAAACTACCTAAAAAATGGAGGAGCTTTTTGAGAAGGTATCCAAGATGAGGGTACCTACCATGACTGCACCTATTGCTCCTGTTTATCGTGTTCACCATATTCAGGAGCAGCAATTATCAGGACCACCCCAGCCATGGGTTGAGGACCAGCCTGTATTCTGTTCTTTCCTGCAGCAGCCACTGTCTAGACACATTTACTAAGGAGCCTTCCCAGGTGTGGGAGGTAAGTGGTGTGTGGTACACCAATGATTCTTCTAGGCAGGGTAATTCCGGGGATCGTTTCTCCTACCATCATCCCCAGACCTTTTACAACATATCATTTACTCCTACACTTCTTCTAGCACCACAGAGCTCTGGAGTCGTTCCTTACCAGGCACCTAAGCAGCAACAACAACAGTTCGGGCATCAGCAAATGTACCGGTCAGGCTAGCAGGGCCCGCATGTTTTCAACATCATACCCAACCGCAGTAACATTCCAATGGCCATCAGGGCCAATCTTCACATTCGTCTTTGCCTTCCTCTTCTTCTCAACAACAACATTCATCTTCAGGTCCTATTGATTTCCAGCGACAGATTTGAAGGAGTTGCGTTCCTACTGGAACGAGGTACCGGATTTGAGGGTTGATCTCAACTATATTTCCTGTCTACATGATGAGTGCACTACCCCTACTACATCCATTCTTGCCTAGTTTCAAGCTAATCCTAATAACATGAACAAACCTCAACATCATCAATAGTTAGATTAGGTATACTACTCATATTCTCACAAATCTGAGCACGGGGTCTTTTCGGTTGATTGTGTTAATCATATGTCTCTTAGGAGCAGATAGACAGTGGTCGTACCTGATCGGGCGAGGGATATGGAGAGGACCAACTCTAAGGCTCAACCTGAGGAGACTTTAGAGGATGATGATGATAGGCATCTTCATAGAAATCACTAGAGAGTGAAGACTTATAGGAGGAGTATGAGAAAGGCACAACATGCATCAGATTCAGAGTCTACAGAGGACTAGAGGACCTTTTACCTTTGGTTAAGGAGAATGTGCATTCAGCAGGCATTCCCCAACTTGCAGTAGATGATTCAGTTGTTATTCCAATTGTAAAAGATTCATATGTAAAAAACTCGATTTCTATGGATAATAAAATGCATGTTTTTGTTTATGATTCTGAGTCTTCACATTCTTCCAATGTGTTGCATGATAATCCTTGTATGGGCTCCATTCCTTCTCAGTAATAGGAACATGTTCCTACCCTCTATCTGAGGAGGGCACAGCCATCCCCTTCCTTCAAGCACCCTGCTTAGTGAGGGGAGTAAAAAAGAAAATCCAAAAAAGACCCGGCAATTAGAGTTTAGCCAGCAGATGATAGACAGATTCCATATCTAGCTGACTCTACATGAGGTACTTGAGCATATCCCTCTCTTCCAAAAGAATTTGAGATAGTAGACTACCATTCGTAGGAAGAAAAGGAACCATCATGCAGAGATCCATGTTCTCACCTATGCCACCTGCTTCGCGATCTAGAACTGTATGCCACCCAAGAGGTCTGATGCAGGAGCTCTCTATGTCAGATGTCACATTCATGAGCAGAGATTCGATCGGACTCTACTAGACAATGGCTCTTCCATCAAACTTCTTCCGGCAGCCTTACTCGACCAATTCGAGTTTGGCCCTCTTCGATAGAGCATGACAGTCCTTCAGTTAGCTGATAGATTTGTCAAGAAGCCGAATGGGTTGTTGAAGGACGTGGTCGTCACAATTCAGGGCCTGAATTCCATGTAGACTTCATTGTGTTGGATATGGAGATCCCTGAGTCTGTGGAAAATACCCCCATCATACTAGGACATCCCTTCTTGGCCACAACCAAGGCAGTGTTCGACCATGATAGTGGGAAGGTGTACTTTTATGTCGATGGTGAGAGTATACAAATAGAGACGATTGATGAGATCAGAACGTGAGATTCGGCTTGCTCATAGCAGTTTAGTGAGGCAGAGGAGATGACTGAGGTAGAGTGAGACGTCCACCAAGAGTGCGACTCTGTGGTCACTAATGATGAAGCCACTTGGTCTGACCCCGTTTCACGAGCTCATCTCTCACCTTCGGATACTACAGATCCACAGCTTCTAGCAGATGAGAGTTCAGATAGCACACTCCTGGCCGAGGACAGATTTGAGGCTAACGACCGTGTTCAGGATAGCGAGGCAAAGTACATTTCTTGCAATTCTGATTCAGAACCCTCAGATTCAGACATTGAATGGGCCGAGTTTGATGAGTTTTTATCGTGTATGATTCCCACTGAGCAAGTAGCTAGGATGGAGACAGAGCCAGCATCGAGTGCAGATACACCAGCAGGGTCGTCTTCATCAATATTTCCATGATCAGCGAGAGTTTTCCCATTTAGATGTGATTGCCTTCACGCAGACATTCTAGAAGCCAGATTTTCCAGCTCCTAGTTGCCCAAAATTGAAGCCTTTACCTTAGTTGCCGAAGTATAGATTCCATGTGGGTGAGCCAGAGATGTACCCAGTCATTATCTCAACAGATTTGACTGGAGAGCAAGAATCTTGTTTGATGGAGGTTCTTGAAAGAAACCACAAGGCAATAGGATGGAGCATAGCTGATCTCTAGGGGATAAGTCCGACCTTGTGCTCCCACCATATCTATCTTTAAGAACACACTAAGCCATCATGTGAGTTCCAGCGACGGTTGAACTCGAATCTTTGAGAAGTGGTCATGAAGGAAATATCAAAATGGTGGAGCGTCGATTTTATCTGCTCCATCTCGAAATCCAAGTGAGTTAGTCCATTACATGTGGTGCCCAAGAAGACGGGCGTCACTACAGTTGTGAGTGAGTCTAGAGAGGAGATCGCTACTCGAGTACCCACTTCTTGGAGGGTTTGTGTGATCTATAGATGATTGAATCAGGCCACCAAGAAGGATCATTTCTTGTTTCCTTTTATAGATCAGATTATTGAGAGTCTAGACAGGAAGAGTCATTATTGCTTCCTTGATGGGTACTCTAGATATAATTAGGTGGCCATTGCGTTCGAAGACCAGGATAAAACGACATTCACCTATCTGTTTGGGACATATGTTGTCATACCGATGCCCTTTGGTCTATGTAATGCCCCGTCTACATTCCAAAGGTGCATGTTGTACATATTCTCGAACATGGTGGGTGATTGCTTGGAGGTCTTCATGGATGATTTATCAGTCTACGATGATGGGTATGATGCTTGTCTTGACTGCCTAGACCGAGTGCTTCAACGCTAAATAGAGGTCCATCTTGTTCTATCTTGAGAGAAGAGTCACTTCATGGTGACTCAGGGGATGGTGCTTGGTTATATCATCTCCAACAGGGGCATAGAAGTTGATCCGGCCAAGGTGGATGTCATCAGGAAACTCAATCCACCGTCCAACTTGAGGCAGTTGCGATCTTTTCTGAGGATGTCAGTTTCTACCAATGTTTTATTCAGGACTTCAGCAGGATTGCCCGAACGCTTACTAATCTGCTGACGAAAGACACCGACTTCATTGTAGATGATAAGTTTCTTATGTCATTCGAGACTCTCAAGAATCTAGTTGTTGAGGCTCATGTCCATTAGCCGCATGATTGGTCTCTCCCATTCGAGATCATGATGGATGCCTTCGATTTTGTCGTAGGGGTTGTGCTCGGACAGAGGAGGGATGGATTATCATTTGCCATTCACTATGCTAGTCGTACATTGGATGCCGCTCAGCGGAACAACACTGTCACTGAGAAAGAGATGCTAGTTGTAGTATTTACCTTGGATAAGTTCATATCATATATTCTTGGATCTAATGTGACTATCTACACAGATCATAATCCCATCAGGTACCTCATGGCAAAGAAGGATGCCAAATCTAGATGACCAGATGGATCCTTCTACTCAAGTAGTTTGATATTGAGATTAAGGATAAACCTGGAGTCAAGAATGTGGCGGCGGATCACCTCTCCCATTTGGAACACCTTGAGGGATTTGAGCAGATTGATCCTATTACAGAGACCTTCCCATATGAGGCGATCCTTGCTATCACCTCTCTTCCATGGTACGTTGACATTGTGAATTATCTTGTCGCCAAGAAAGTTCCACAAAGTTGGCCCAGACAGCGACTTGAGACCTTCCTCGCAAAGGCCAAGTCATACCATTGGGAGGATCCTGTCCTTTATTATGAAGGAGGGGATAGCGTCTAGCATCGGTGTATTCCTCAAGAGGAGCACCATAGTGTCCTCACTTACTGCCACAAGCTTGAGGTAGGGAGGACATCATTCTGAGACGAGAACGATGCAGAACGTGCTCCAATTCAACCTACGGTGGCCTATCCTCCTCAAGGATTCTGATGAATTCATGAAGAGGTGTACTGACTGTCAGAGTATGGGCACTTGTGAACAGCGTGATATGATGTCGATGCAGCCCATTCACTTATGTGAGGTCTTTCATGCATGGGACATTGATTTCATGGGTCCATTCCCAAAGAGTGAGGGATTTGAGTTATGTGGGCTGTTGATTATGTAATTCGTTGGGTTGATGTCATTCCCGCCCTAACCATAGATGCCAAGACTATTTGCAGATTTTTGGGGAAGAATATCATTTCGTTGTTCAAGGTGCCTAGAGTTCTAATATCTAATGAGGGGTCTCACTTTATCAACGACAAGATAAAGGCCCTTACTAACGAGTTCAGCATATACCATTGAGTAGCCACTCCATATCATCCTCAGATCAATGGTCTTGCTGAAGTATCGAATAGGGAGTTCAAGATGATACTGCAGAAGGTAGTCTGCTCAAACCGAAAGGATTGGTCACAGCTTTTGGACTCAATCTTGTGGGCTTATCAAACTTCCTTCAAGACTCCTTTGGGTATGTCTCACTTTCGTCTCGTTTATGGTAAGCCATGACAATTACCTACGGAGATAAAGCATGTCACTATGGGTTGTCACTGAGATATTATTGGATCCAGAGAATATAGGAGATCAAAGGAAGGCAGAATTGGCATCCCTGGAGGAGCTTAGAGATACAGCCTTTTAAAGTAGCCTATAATACAAGGAGCGAGTAAAGATATGGCATGATTCTCATATTAGCCATAAGCAGTTTGAGCGAAACCAGAGAGTATGGTTATTTGATGCTAGGTTGATATTATTTCTAGGGAAGTTGCAGAGCAAGTGGAAAGGACCATACTTGGTCCGAAAGGAGCATGACAATGGCAGTATTGATATATGAGATGTCACCTGAGTCCAACTTTCGATTTAACAGTTAGCACTTGAAGATATATCTAGATCATGATCCGTTGATCGTTGAAGTTGCCCCTATTCATTTTGCATGAGATGTGGTCTTTGACTCACATCATTTGCATCTCATGTCTGATTATCATTGTCTTCCGCCTTTGTATAGATCTAGTTGTCTATATCACACATTCCTCTGTCTTACACCCCATCTGCATCTTATGATTATGTTATACGTAGGGTGTGCTTTACCCTAATTATAGGGGGTGTCATATTTTTTATTATTCTTTTGATTCTTGTTACCTTTTTTTCTGCCTATACTTAGGGATATTTTACCCTAAGTATAGGGGAGGTAGATCTTGTACATTCTAACCTTTGGTCTTCCCCTTGTGAACAGCCTTCTATACTTAGGATTACTTGATCCTAAGTATAGGGGGATCATCGACATCTATTCATTCTATTCTTTTATTCGTTGTAGTATTATAGCCCTTCTTTTCACTTCCCAATACTAAGCACGAGTTATGTCTTCTTTATCGCTCTTTGATCACTCTGAGGACATCGTTCGAGCTAAGTATAGGGGGGTGTCGTATATTATATATATATATATTATCCATAACTCATACTTTGTGTGTGTCAATAAATAAAATGGCTAAAATCGAAAAGCTTAAAAATAACAACAAAAATTAAAATTTTTCTTATACATAAAAATTCTTCCTTGCACAAACATGTTTTTAAATAGCTATTTATAAAAATTATTTTTGTATAAATGTTTGTAAAAATGTTTTGATTGTAAAATGTTTGTAAATAATTTTGTATCAAAATTATGTATATAGTACAAAATTTTTGAAAATGTTTGAAAAATAAAGTTTGCAGAAATCCTTGTGTAAATGTTTGTAAATAGTTTGCAAAACTTCTGCATCCATGCATTCAAACATTTTCAAAAATTTTGCATATTTTCAAAAAAAAAATGCATAAAAGGATTTGTGTTTATATTTTTGAATCATAGTTGACATTTAAACTAGTATGGAATTAAATTGGAAAATGGAGCTTGGTTAAGACCTTAATTCACCTAACTCTTAGGGGAACCTTATAGGATTTGGGGTTAAGACTTTTCAAGTCCATTTGTGACTTAATTCTTTAAGTCCACTAGGCTATGTTCACATCTCATCTTGATGAGCCTAAGTAGAACACTTGACAACACACGCATGACTCCTACAGACAATGGCTTTACTTGGACTAGCACCTTACACATAGCTCCACACGGAAAAGGTGGTGAGAAGGGCTTGGGGTAGCATACGAGGGTCGTACTTCTAGGCGGAACCTCTCGTCTTTCTTTAGGGAGGGATGTACACCTCAACTTGGTATGGCGGTGTTGAGGTCTAAAGATAGGAGTTGTGGGTTGCAATAATGCTTCAAAAGAGGGATAGTCTACTGGCTCAAGAAGAAAAAGTTCTTATGTATATGCTGCACCATGTAGATATGTTGTACATAATGCACATCAAACAAAATGTGGAAAATCAAGAAAAACTCTAAAAAGAGTGGATATGCCTGATCGAAAATAAAATGCATGCAGAAGTGTATATAGTCAAATAAAGAAAAGCTTATGTATTACACCTTCTCATCTCATGAAGCTTGCAGTGGAAAACTTAGCTACGCTAGCCACGGTCCATTCTCTTCTTTCCCCCTGTTCTTGAGTCGGTTGCACTTAAACTTAGAAGGTAATACCCAGCTCTTTGAGGAAAGAGTAGCTGGAATGGGGAATTAGAGTTACCATATTGAGGGAGGTTGTTTCTTTGTCATTTCTGAGGTGGGAGCTACATATCACTTACACAGTACAAGGAAAGATACATGGCCCTAAGAGTTTGCGTATGTATACTTGTTTTGATCTGGATTATTGAGGAGTCTTAACTATAGAATAGTGGAACTTAGAGGCTATTGAGTCTTAAACCTATATCCCAATAAGATTCTGACAAACTAATAATCCAAAGGTATGGCCGAGCACCATACTTCAATTTAATGAAGATAAGTTTAATAATCAACATTGATTCTCCTTATTTTTTCTTTTCTTTATCTTTTCACTTCTTTTTCAAATAAGTGTTTGTTAAGGGATAGTAAAGGTAAAGTATAGGGGGTGATGAATCCCTGATTCTCACTCTTTATTCTTTTATTTTAGTTATTTATCTTGGCAAAGCAGCACGTAAATACATGTAAATACAATAACATAGCATTCAACTTGCATTTGTTAAAATTAGATAATTAGCATGTTTTTGTGTAAAAAAATAAAATAATAAAGGAAAAATAAAAAGGAAGGAGGTATTTATAATAAATACAGAGTGACCCGAACCCCAAGAGAAGGTCAAGCCTTGACCTGAACGTAAAATAAAATAAGTAGAGAGAGGTAAGGTCCATTGTATTTTGTACATATTAGTTATGTGTATAAATAATTTTTTTGACAAAATAAAATTTAATTGTATATATTTCTAAAAATAATATAAAAACAAATAAAAATCAACAAAGGAAATAAAAATAAAATCGCTCCTCAATTGTACAAAACACATGTATATACGTAACATTCATTATTTATTTTATACATGTAAATAACTCATAAAAATAAAATAAAAATTATTTTTTAATCTTAAGAATATGTTATAAATAAAAAATAAAATTGGGGTATTTGTGTAAAAATGACAAAATAAAAATACTTGTACATAATATATAGGTATATTATACCTGTATATAATATTATATTATATATACATTAATTTGATTTTTATAAAAATAAATAACAATTACGAAAAAAATTCTTTGAGAAATAATAAACATTTTTCATTTTATTCATTTCTTTATTTAAATTCATTTATTAATTTTAATCTAATTTTCTTATATTTTCTTCTTTATTTTTTCCTGTAGCTGTTTTTGTCTTATTCCAGCTCGGTTCTTATTGGGCTAGCGGGGATTCGTTAACCTCGGTAAACTGGTCCCTGCCAGCCCCCTTTACGCCAGACCAGGTTTTGCACTAACTTCGCCCTATTTTCCTGACCCGATCTGATTGCCTCTCCAGCAGATCTCTTTCCCCGATTAGAGACCATGGATCCCTAATCCATGTCCGATACCAATCTCAGGGATCCGCACATCGGTTCACGGGCCACACCCCCTTCTTCCTGGACCAGCGCACCTATATATCTTGCCCCCCCCCCTCGTATTTTTCCTCCACCTTTGGCTGCGCCACCACCTCCTGCATACTCGTCTCCCCTTTTCTAGAGTGACAGCGAGTGAGAGGGAGGGAGAGGAAGATTTTGGAGCGTGAGAGCCCCAGGTCCGACGAGGTTCTTCCTCAACTCCTCCGCGAGGAGCCTAGCCTCTAGCTACGTCGGCTATCAAGACCACTACCCCCGTGGATCACTGTTCGGACCCCCATGCATTGTCCTTCATTCTTAGGTACTCCCTCAACCTTCTATTTCCCATTGAATTGATATTTTCAACGTTGAACAGAGCATTTCTGACCATCCTCTGTTCTCCACGTCTCCGTCGTACTATGACCTTACTCCACCTCGCTCCACCTTCCCATTACTTCTACATTTTCTCTGCAACCTCCCATCTGACTCCAGCCATCAGGCTGGAGCCTCAAATCTGGTCGAATCCTTCACGTCACCGGAGACCTATCCCATTCACCCTCCACCTCGATTCCCGATATTTTTAGCGCCTTAAACCTCGCTGGAGCCACTCCTCCGAGCATATCTCCTCTCCTGCAGTTTAGGTGCGGTCACAGACCTCATCTGGAGGTCTTGAGTAGTTCTAGGAGGCTCCAGGTCATCCTTGCCTCGCCAGGACCCCTCGTTAAGTCGTGGGCCCTTCTGAGCCATCCAGCAGTTGCGGAGCATCTTTGTCGACCTTCCTCACATACCAGTAGCTCGTGAGAACGTCGGACCCGCACGGAATCGCTGATTGAAACTCATCTCCAACAAGTTCTTCCCAGTTCACCAGATAGCCTCTTCACCATTCGATCGAGGCGTGCCCCAGTTTTGATCGTAGTCATCCATCCCCGGGAGGCCTCTGCCCATCAGATCCATCAGAGGATCCATCGCCAGTCGTCCATCATTAAAGGGGCATCTGTACATCTCAGTCGTCCATCCAAAAGTGGAGCAACATCGATTGTCAGACGTAATAAGGGGTAATTTATTCTTAGGGCCCTCTTTGTTTTGCTTTTATCATTTAGTCCTGTAAATATTTATCATAGTTTAAATTAGTTTGGATAATTTACATGTGGACCCTCGCTATTTCTCGTATTTGCACTCTAGTCCAGTTGGTGTGAACTAGGTCAACAATGCCTCTCGACGACCCTCTCCATCCTCTTTCCACCCTATTTGTCGAGATTAATGAAAAGACTGGGTAATGATTCTATAAAAAACTGTCGGAAACCTCCTCGAGGAAAGGTACCTCCTTTTATATAATAGTTGGGAGGGAAAGGCTAGGGAGTTCGCAGGGGGGTTTTGACGCAGGATCCGAGGTGTGCAGTATCATCGACGGTGCGAAGCGAGAGGTGCTACGCAGGGTAGAGGACAAGCCAGTACCAGTCCAACAGCAGTGGAACCCTGGCACAAAGAAAACATGGCCTAGCCTCCTGGAATGCTATGATGAATAGGAAAACATCACCTCTACAATTTGATCCTCCTTTGGATCATCTATTAGTGGAAAGAAGAAGCAAAGGAATGATTACGTCCCTCGGTGACCGGCCTTTCAAAGGCACTATTGGGCGAGGGGCAACCTTGTACCACGTGCTTTTTCTGGTGTATTTGCACTATTTATCATGAACTTCATCTAAGTTAAGGTTTGAATGAAAACTTTCTGATATTTCCATTTATACCCATGTGCTTGAAATATTGTGCATGTGCGTTTATTCTCTGATTTTTTGCATCTTCGGCCCTAAATTTATCATATGTGTTACTTTTTGTCATGTGATCTTTATTATAATTGCAATTAGGCCCTACAACCTGTGTGTCTCATTTTAATTAAATAAATATCAAATTAAGCCCAAACATTTCACAAAAAATATTGTTAGCTCCTGCTAACATGTAATATTTATTGTGATTTTTGGGATTGATTTTGTTTTCTATTTTATTTTTTAAAAATAAAAAACCACCAAAAAGTTCATTGACTAATTTAGAAAATACATAGAAAATTAGAACCCCCCCCCCCCCCCTTCAATAATTCCAAAAAATATTCGTGAGTGTATGTTCTTGTGTGCTTTGTTTCAACTTTTTTGCTTGAAAACCCCTTACAAAAACCCTAAAAAAACAAAAGACTCGAAAACTTATAAAATCATTAAAAATTATAGAAAAATCACAAAAATAGAATTCCATTTTTTATTTATAGGTTTTTATACATATTTTATCATAAAATTCATATCCCGAACATTAGGATAATTTAAGTATTTTTAATTTGTAATTTTGTCCTGATTGTGCACTATTTAGATTGTTAGACCTTGTTTGATTTTTATAAAATCACAAAAACATCAGGAAACACGCAAAGAATACCCAAAATACTTTAATATTTGAAAACCAAAAAATATTTTTATTTCCAATTTTTAAGCATTTTAGTCTTAAATAAAAATTGCAAAAGCTTGTTTGTGAGCATAGTTCCCTTATTTGCTTGTTTTTCTCCCTTAATTAAAATTTATAAAAAATTTTAAAACTAAAAAAACCACAAAAATATGCATTTTATTGCCTCATTATCGACTACTTCGAAGGATTTCTCATGCTCCTTATGTCCGACCATGGTTGCAATACCAGGTTAAAATAAATAGCGGAGACCACTTGCATTGTTTGAGTTATTTATCTTTTTATTGTGTGGTTATCTATTTTTCTTGATCGACCGAAGTGATTAGTTAAGGATAATGACGCTTGACTATTTTTCCACCTTAGTTGATCTTGGTCATCGTGTCATGAGTGACCCTAATACCCTAATCCAACAACTCTTTCCTCAAGAAGCGGGGTATTTCCTTTTAAGTTCAAGTACGACCATCTCAAGAAGAGGAGGTGCAGATAAGAGTGGAAAATAGCCAGTGTAGCTACCTACCATAAGATGGTTGACCAGTGTAGCCAAGTCATCCAGCTCAGGCTCACATAAATATGGACTTTGAAGATCAAGCTTGCTTATTGAATACATGCTCCAACAGGAATTGATTTTTCCCATCTTTTCTTTTTAGAGTTTTTTATTATGCATTTTTTAATATAATGTACAACAACAATTGCATAAGGACTTTTTCTTCTTGATCTAGTAGACTATCCATTTTTTAAAGCATTATTGCAACCCACAACTTCTGACATTAGACCTCATGGCAACATGATCTGGTTGGGGTACAATGGCCACAAATGTGTGACATCTGATGTTTCCATTGGCTTGTGTCTCATGTCATCAAATCCAACCATCTACCACTTCACTGAGTTGAGAAAAGTGTAAGGTGCAAGTGTGCAAGCTAGGTCATTGTTGATAAGAGGCGTTCATGTGTTCTAAAATATTCTACATAGGCATTCAAGAAGACATTGAACCTAGTCCCATGGTCTCAAAGAATTACGTCTAGCAGACATGAAGGGTCTTAATTCCAGTTCCCTAAAGGTTCATGCGATTAAGCAGATTAAGGTCCAACCAAGATCCAATCTTCAGATTTTATTTAGACTAGTCTAGTTATCAATATCAATCCGAAAACAAATGCAAATGATATGCATAGTGAAGAAATTTTTGTGGTGTAATTATCTGATTTTGAACTTTTTATGGGTTTTTGGAAACGTTTTGGCAAATTTTTATGCAAATTTGAAAATATTCTAAAAATGTTTTCAGGATTTTCGATTTTGTAAAATTTTAGTGATTTTCAAAAAAACAAAATATTTTAGCAAATAATTATGTGCATATATTTACACAGGATTGCATCTGTTATTTATAGGTTATATACAAGTTTTATTTATAAGGTTTATATATAATTTCTATAGTCCTCAAAATAATTTGCAAAAATTTGGACAAATATTTTAAAAACTTAATTTTCAAAGAATGTTTTGATAAATAATTTTCACAATCAATTATAAAATTTGAAAATCATTTTTCAAATCTTTTTAAAATAATATGTAGAGATTTTTCAAACTATTTTTGCAATCATTTTCCAAATCGCTTGCAAATAGATTTTCAAAATATCTATTCATAAAATAAATTTTAATAAACAAACATTTTTATAAAGGTTGAAAACATTTTACAAAACATTTTCAAACAGTTTTCAAAACATTTTTCAAAAAGATTTTCCAACCATTTTCAAACCTTTTGCAAAATATTTTTAACCTGATTTATTAATCAGTGTATAAAAAACTAATATTTTTTAATTTTTAATAATTAGACAAATTGTTTAAATATGAAAGTACGATTTATGACTAAAGTATATGCATTGTATATATGACCTTCTACACTTAGCTTGAGTTATATCCCCACATATCAGAGAGAAAAAAAGAAGACATAACTCCTACTATGTATAAAAAATTCTATACTATAACAACTAAATAATAAACGAATGAGAAATTGATTGTCCCCCCTATACTTAAGATAAAATAATCCTAAATATAGCAGGATGTACACAAGACATGGAGGGTCAAGGGATGGAATATACGAACTCATCGGTTCGACGTGTCCCCCTATATTTAAGGATAAAGTATCCCTAAGTATAGATAGAATATCAAGAGTTGAGGGGACATGTGAATGATCAAAAAATGAACAACTCAAGGTGGTCACCCCCTCCCCATACTTAGGACAAAGTACGTCCTAAGTATAATAGTAATGAAAGGGGTGAATACCTTTTCGAGAGAAATAGAAAAATGTAAATGTAAAGAGTAAAGGAAGAAATAAGAAAACAAAATCTTTTTATGATTTTTCATCTTTTTGTGTATAATCCTTATATCTCTGAAAAATCATCTTGAAATGCAACTTCGATCGAATAAGCAATGGGCAGGAATGTGTCATGCTCAAGATATAGCTTTAGCAACTGTCTGTTTACTACAAAGGGTTGTGCGTCAAGCGCCAATTCAGATATGAGCAGACTTCCATTGTCGCACACATTTCTCACAATAAATGGTCCTATCCACTTGCTCTTTAGTTTGCTGGAGAAAATTTTCAACTTTGCATCAAATAACCATACCATCTATCCAGGTTCGAAAGTCTTACTACAGATATATTTGACGTGCCATCTCTTGAATTTCTCTTTGTACATCAGGTTGTTATCATATGCATAATTTCAAAATTCAAGCAGGTGGTTCAGATCAACTTTTATATTCCTACCTCCTTGCTCGGGAATAAGGTTGCACAAGTTCAATACCCACAAGGATTTATGAATGAATTCCACGCGCATGTGGCAAGACATGCCATAGACAATGCGGTTGGGAGACATGCCAAGTGGGGACTTGTATGTCATGAGATAAGCCTAAAGAAATGAGTCCACTAATTGATATCAATTCTTATGGTCCAAGCATACAAGCTTATGCAGTATTGTTTTAATTTCCCTATTTGAGTATTCAGACAAGCCATTGGACTATGGGTGGTACGACGCAACAACACAATGTTCAATGTCGTATTCTTTGGTCAACTTCTTGACTTCATTGTTGATAAAGTGGCTCCCCCCATCAAAAATGAGAATTTTGGGAATTCTGGACTGTGAGATGATATTGTCATTCAAAATCGACATATTATGCAGGTATCTGCGGTTCGAGCGGGGATTGCCTCCACCCATCTACTGACATAGTCGACAGTAAGTAGGATGCACTGAAAACCCTAGATATTAGGGAATAGACCCATGAAATCAATGCCCTGCATGTCAAAGACTTCGAATATTTGAATGTACTTCAAAGGCATTGTATCGTGAATGTTGATGTTCTCGATCATTGTCTAACAGTCAGTGCACTTCTTGGCATGATCATCTACATCCTTGAATAAAGTTGGCCACCAAAGGCCACATTGAAGCACTTTTGTCGTCGTTATCTTTCCAAAATGTGTCCATCAGCTTCGAGCTTGTGATAGTGGTCTAGGACACCCATAATCTTCTCTTGAGGTATACACCCCCTCCAAATGCAGTCTGCACCCTCTCAGAATAGATGTGGTTCTTCCCACTGATATAAATGAATGGCAACCAAGAACTTGTCTTGTTTGATCTTCGGTCAGTCTGGAGGAGTCCTTTTAGAGACGAGATAGTTCACAATATCTGCAAACCAGGAGAGGGAGGATATAGACAAGACTGCCTCATCTGGAAAGGTTTTTATGATAGGAATTGAATTTTTCTCAAGAGGCTCTGTGATAATCAGGATCTTGTGAGGGTCAAAATATGTCTCACACAAGGTGGAGACAAAGTTGTTGTGGTGACCACTCACTAAATCCCAATTAGTCAACAATTAACCCACAGCAATGATTCAACAATTTAAAGCAAAATGTGGAGTTAAAATTTATAATAACTCTACAATGAATGTGTATGGTATGCAAGCATGTGGAGGTCGAATACAGGGAACAAGCAGGTAGATCTGCAAAATAAATGCTCAAGAATGAAAGTGATCAAATGTACATATAAGTGCCTTTTGTGGTTTTTTAAATTTGTAATTTTTTATTTAGTTTTTGATTTTATATTTTTATATTTTTTAATTATTGATTGTGTATTTTCTTTTTATATTTCATATTTTTATATTATTTTCAATAAATATATAAGACGATATAGGATGTATATATACAAGAGAGATGAGAGAGAGATAAAAATAGGTAAAAATATTCAAAAGCCATGAAATAAAATATTTTTGTGGTTTTTATATTTTTAAAATTTTTTTGTGATTTTTCTATATTTTTTCTAACTTGTTTGGTATTTTTAAGGATAAAAATACTAAAAACAGTAAACAAAATTAATGGTCAAAATTAAAATGGTGATGGAAAATAACAAATAGTGTCAAAAATCCAACATAATTTTAAACTAAATATAATGCAATAAACAAAATTCAAGAATAGAAAACCATAATTTTTAGAATTTTTAGGGATTTTATAAATTTTTGTGAAGGTTTTTTGAGTTTTCTATTTTTATGAGTTTTCTTTTATAATTTTTAGTGGTTTTTGGAATGATGTCAAAAGATGCAAAAACACAAAAAATATAATTTTTTTAATTTTGCAAAAATGTTTTATAATTTTATGTTTTTTCTAATGCAAACATTGAAGAAAATGCATGTTTTTGAATTTTTAAAAATAATAAAATGCAACAAAATGCAAAATAAAAATATAGCGTGATAACACAATGCAACAGACACATAAAGATAATTTTTAGGAATTTTTAGAGTTTTATAGATGCATGAAATAAATAGAGTCAACAAAGGGAAACTACACTACTTGAAGGGTATTATCGTAAATATCCAGAAATCCGAGGGCTAAAATGCATTTTTTTCTAGAAAATATATACTGCAATAAAAACTTTATGGACCAAATATTAATCGCCAAAAACCTAGGGGTTAAAGTCCAAAAGTTCCAAAGTCACATGTACAAGGCATGTGACTAGCAGGAACCATTCTGTAATTATACAAACCCTGAGGGTTAACTTGCAAAATCTCCACAAATATTACAACGTTATAAAATCTTTCCTGGACTTAACAGCAATAATACAAAACACAAGGGCCCCGGCGCAAAATTCCCTCACCCCACATGCGCAAGTCACGTGAGGTGACGTGGATAGGGACCTCGATGCAAATATGGAAACTACGGGGGCAAAAGTACAAATATTAGAAAATACTTAAAACTGCAGATGAAAGTTTGTGTAAATATTTAAATACAAAAATAGTCTGGGTGGAGATGCAAAAGACCCAAAGGGCGCGATTCGACGGTCACAATCATTTCACTTATACACGTGGCGCTTTGGGGACTCGCGATGACGGTTCGCGGACAACGGCAGAGATCATATGGAGAGGACGATCAATGGCTGAGGGCGAGGTAGATCCGAAGACAGCTGTGCGCTTGGAGCGCCGGCCTTGATCTAACGGCAGGGATCAAGGAGGAAGAACATGGAAGAATCGCCGACGAGACGATCTTCCCCAGCCTCGATCCTCATCCTCTGGCAGTCTTGAGGCTCGCAAAATGGTCGGGAAAACTCCTGGGATGGTCTTCTTCGTGTTGGTGGCTCCAGAAATCCCCTGCAGTAGCCGGAGCTCGCGCGAGGAGGCGGCGGAGCTGGGGGTGCCCAGGTACCTCCGGCGAGGCGTAAAATGAGCCCCAGGCTCTTCTTGATGTCCCTGGACCTGCAAAAAGGGGTGAGAGGGTCGAGGGCAGAGTGCCTCGACCCCGCGGTGGCGTAGAGGAGGCATGGGGCGACGAAATGGCGATCGGCCGGGGCTAGCTACAGCGAGGGGATCGTTTGTGTGATTTACGGGGTGAAACGCGAAGGGGAAGAGGGAGATCTAATCCTACTACTACGGCGAGTACGAAAGTGTGGAAAAATATAAGGAAAAAGGGGCCTCGAAGGTGGAGTTCACCTGAGACCGGACCTTGACAGCAAGGCTTTGCCGGAGGTAATGGAGACCGCCTCGACACCTCCTCGATCCACCTAAGGACCTCCTGGAGAAGATGTCACCTCCTCCTAGCGATGGGGCAAAAAGGTGGAGAATAAAATGGTCGAAAGGGGTTCCAAATTGATAAGGAAGAAGGAGGGTGTATATGAATGGTTTGATGAGGTGGCTGGGAAGATCGAGGCATAGCGGGTGCGACAGCGATTCAATCCCCAATGCGAAGCTTGGGCGTGTAAGATCGAGGAACGAGGCACAAAAGTTGCTAAGGGATCGTCATGAGAAGGTGCAAGATTTGCCCTCGAAAAATCGAGAAAACTGGACGGAGTGCAGTTCTGACAAGCTACAGGGGGCGGGGTTAGATAGTTGACACGCGGTCAACAGTCCGACCCACCTGGTTGGTCCACGTGGACCAACCAGGAAAATTCTCCAAAAAAAATTCAAAAATCATTTAAAAATATGAAATGATTTTATTAATTCTATATTATAAAATAAAAAATGTTTATTATTTTTTGAAGTATTTTATTATGATTTTTATTTATTTTTTTGAGATTTAAAAATTACAAATTTCCTTTATAGCTTATATACATGTATATTCATCTATATATTTTAATGTTCTATTTTTATTTTGAATTTTATTTATGTTTTCTTTATTATTTTATATATTTATAACTTATTTTTATATACTTAAGTATATTTTATTTTTTCGATGTGTTTTGTGTACTTAAATAAATAGGTGTATTACTTACATACGTACAGTTATAGGTAATTTATCAATATGCTTTGTACAAGTATTTTATTTTTGCACTTTCTTTATGCTTTTATTATTGTTTTAATATACATATACATTATAAATAATATTTACAAAATTATAAAAATATAAAATTACAAAAATATTGAATAATAAATAAAATGAATATTTTAATCGGTACAAGTATACAATAGGGGTCCAAAACTCAACTTTCAAACCGTAACTCTGAAAAATATAAAACCACCTTCATTAAATAGCTTGTTAAAATTTATATGCAATTAAAGATGATTTTATGCATTTCGAGTTTTTATTTGAGAGATACAAGTCTGGGAAGTTGGGATTTCGGAAACTTATTCAGATCATAACTTTTCATCTGTACATTATTTTTGTATGAAATCAATTTTGTATTTTTCTTTACTTAAATAACTACAACTTTCATGTACAAAGTTTCTTTATTTGAAGTATAAAAGGTGGAACCAAAAATAGGTCCCAAAATGAATAAAGAATGAATTAAATAAAAGGTATTTTTTCTATATTTTGACCCTTAGCTTCCCCTACTTTATTCCATGTCGACCTAGTCATCAAGATGCCTAGGTCTCAGGGTTTCGGGTCATAAAATATTTACACTATTTTATTCTTTTTCTTTTCTTTTCTTTATTCTATAATTTTGGCTTTAAAAGCAGTATTTTATACACTATTTACACACACATGCATGAATGCTAAAATGCATGAATTAGAGGTATTTACATGCATTTACCAGGGTTTTTTAGGCCAAAATGATATAATAAAGATGATGAAATGGAGGTTCATTCATCCCCTACACTTTCCTTTGCTAGTCCTTATGCAATAAGTGCAGAAAAAGAAGAACAAAGAAAAGAAAAAGAAGAAAGTTGGATTAAATTTAATGATCAAACTTGTCTTCACAAAATCAAAGTTTGGAGCTTAAGTCGAACCTTTGGAATTTTAGTGGGCGGAACCTTAATGAGAACCGGATTTGAAATCCAACAGCCTTCAAGAATCCCAAGACTCTGTTCAAGTCTCCTCAATAGCCTGGTCAGAGATATTTCAAATTATACGCAAACCCTTACGACTATGAATATGACTTGTACAGTGTAAGTGATGGTGGCTCTCCCCAACTGAAATGACAAGAGACTGACTTCTCCAATATGACAACCCAATGATTCCCCAATCCAACAACTCATTCCTCGAGGAGCGGGGTATTCCTTCTAAGTTCAAGTGGCAACGAGCTCAAGAGGAGGGGTGAAGAGAAGAATGGACGGTAGCCAGTGTAGCTACCTATCCTAAGATGCAAGACCAGAGTAGTCAAGTCATCCAGTTGCAGGCTCACTTGATTTGACTTTAAAGCTCAAGCTTGCTTATTGGTTATACACATATGTACACTCCGGCAGGCATTTTTATTTTTGTACAGGAAAGTCCACTTTTTTGGAGTTTTTGCTTTTTTTTTGAAATACTATATACAGCAGCATTTACATAGGGAGTTTTTCCTCTTGAGCCAGTAGACTATCCCTCTTTCGAAGCTTTGTTGCAACCCACACTCTCCTGTCCTCAAAACTCATCATCACCAGATGGGTTGGAGTGCACTTCCCTCCCTAGAGGAGGACAAGTGTTTCCACCTGTGTGCATCTCATACCGGCAAATCCAACCCCCTCACCACTCCAACAGAGTTGAGCCAAGTGAAAGGTGCAAGTGTTCAAGCTAGGTCATTATCGACAAGAGTCGTGTGTGTGCTCCAAAATACTCTACTTAGGCAGTCAAGAATCCATTGAACCAAGTCTTGTGATCCTCAAAGAATTAAGTCAACTAGACCTGAAGTACCTCAATTCCAGTTCATATAAGGTTCATGTTAATTAGGTATATTTAAGGTCCAACCAAGCTCCAATCTCTGGATTTTACTTAGACTTGTTCAACCATCAAACTCAATTCGAAAAATGCAAATGCCATGCGAATGCTATGTAGAATGCTGAAAATATTTTTGTGATGCAATTTTCAAAGATTTTGAACTTTTTATGGATTTTTGAAAAGATGATGTATATGCATTTTTTAGATAGATTTTTTCAAAAATATTTTTCAAATGTTTTTGGTATTTCAGTTTTGCAAATGTTTTTTGGAATTTTTGAAAATAAAAAAATTTTGGCTAAAATCTAGGTACAAATATTTATACGAGGATGCATCTTATATTTACAAGAAGTAGATTTTAAGAATTCACAAGGGTAAGTGCTCAATTTTATGTAAAGAATTTTAGGTGAGATGTAGATATTCTTCAAACTTTATTTGAAAAGAATTTGTAAACAATCTAGAAAACTATAGTCCAAAATAATTTTTACAATCACTTTTTACAAACATGTGCACACATTTGAAAATCATTTTGCAAAGGTTTTCCAAATAGTATATATAGATTTTTCAAATATTTTTGCAATAATTTTTCAAACCATTTGCCAATCGTTTTTCAAACATTTTATTTCACACAAAGGAAATAAATTTTACAAACAAAATAATTTTACAAAGGTTGAAAACATGTAATAAAACATTTTCCAAATAGTTTTCAAAAGATTTTTCAAAAGGATTTTCAAACTATTTTTCAAACATTTTGCAAAAAACATTTTTACTTGATTTATTAATCAGTAAATACAAAAAGAAGTTGAGGAATAATCACATCTTTTTATTAAAGGTTTTAATGAATTTTTATAAGTATAATTAGCCATATTTATTAAGACAAATACAAAAGTACGAGTTATGGCTAAAGTATATACGCAGTATATACGACACCCCTATACTTAGCTTGAGCTATGTCCTCATAGATCAGAGAGAAAAGAGAATACAGAACTCGTACTAAGTATAGACAAGAAGAGGAGACAGTGGACAGCATCAAAGAATAGAAGAACTCGGGGTGCGCACCCCCTAGACTTAGGACAAAGTACGTCCTAAGTATAGAAGATTGACAAAAGGGGGCGACACCTTTCTCATAGATAAAGAATATAGAAAAGGAAAAGAAGAAAAGAGAAAAAACAGATCACAGCTCAATGTGTGCAGCCCCCCATACTTAGGACAAGGTGTATCCTAAGTATAGCAAAATTATAACATGACGACGAGGTGGCATACATAAAGAAAGAATGAATGAATGATATGGACATATGGATATATACAATGGGAGATGGAAGAGATAACCATGTATGAGATGCAGGTGATGTGAGTCAAAGAGCACATCTCATACTAGATGAATGGGGACAACGTCAACGATCGACGGATCATGATCTAGATATAGTTTCAGGCGCTGACTGTTAACTCGAAAGGTAGAGGAAGATGACAACTCGGATATATCAATAATGCCATTGTCATGTACCTTTCTGACTATATATGGACCTTTCCATTTACTCTGTAATTTCCATGGAAATAATTTTATCCTAGAATCAGATAACCATACACGTTGATCTGGCTTAAACTATTTATGGCTGATATGAGAATTGTGCCATATCTTCACTTTTTCCTTGTACCGTAGGCTACTTGAAAAGGTTGTATCTCCCAATTCCTCCAAGGCTGCCAACGATGCTTTCCTTTGTTCTCCTATACTCTCAGCATCCAATAATAAGTCGGTAACTGCCCATAGTGAATTGTGCTTGATTTACACTGGCAAATGGCACGGCTTGCCATAGACGAGACGAAAGGGAGATCTCCCTAATGGTGTCTTGAAGGAAGTCTGATAGGCCCACAAGACCGACTCCAAAAGCTGTGACCAATCCTTTCGGTCTAGGCAGACTACCTTCTATAAAATAGTTTTGATCTCCATGTTCGATACTTCAGCAAGACCATTAGTCTGAGGGTGATATGGAGTGGAAACACGATGGTCAATGCCGAACTCATCCGCAAGGGCCCTTACCTTGTCGTTGATAAAGTGAGTCCCCCCGTCTGAAATCAGAACTCTAAGTACCTCGAACCGTGAAATGATATTTTTCCTCAAAAATCGACACACAGTCTTAGCATATGCGGCTCGGGCGGGGATGGCCTCAACCAATGACTCACATAATCTAAATCAAGCAGAATGTACTCAAATCCCTAACTCTTAGGAAATGGGCCCATGAAATCAATCTCCCATGCGTCAAAAACCTCACAAAAGTGAATAGGTTGCATGGGCATCATATCCCTCTGTCCGCAAGTACCCATCTTCTAACAGTCCGTACACCTCTTCACGAATTCGTCGGAATCCTTGAAGAGAGTAGGCCACCAAAGGCTGGATTGGAGCACCTTATGTGATGTCTGACTCCTAAAATGATGTCCTCCTACCTCAAGCTTGTGGCAGTAGGTGAGGACGCTATGCTGCTCTTCTTGAGGAATACACCTCCTCCAGATACCATCCCCTCTTTCATGATAAAGGATGGGATCCTCCCAATGGTATGACTTGGACTTCACAAGGAAGGTCTCAAGTCGTTTCCTGGCCCAACCTTATGGAATCATCTTGGCGACATGATAGTTCACAATGTCGACGTACCATGGAAGCGAGGCGATGGCAAGGATCGCCTCATTTGGAAATGTCTCAATCATAAGTGCAATGGGATCAGATTCCTCAAGGTTCTCTAATCGGGAGAGGTGATCGGCCACCACATTTTTAACTCCAGGTTTATCCTTAATCTCAATATCAAACTCCTGGAGCAGAAGGATCCATCTGGTAAGTCGAGCTTTGGCATCCTTCTTTGCCATGAGGTATCAGATGGTAGTGTGGTCTGTAAAGATAGTCACTTTTGATCCCAGAATATATGATCTGTACATATCCAAAGCAAAGACTACAGCTAGCATCTCCTTCTCAGTCACAGTGTAATTTCGCTGAGCAGCATCCAAAGTCCGGCTAGTGTGGTGAATGGCATACGGCAATCCATCCCTCCTCTGTCGAAGCACAGCCCCTACGGCAAAATCAGAAGCATCTGTTACGATCTCGAATGGGAGAGACCAATCGGGTGGCTGAAGGACATGAGCCGCAACAACTAGATTCTTGAGAGTCTCAAAGGACGTAAGACACTTATCATCTACAATGAACTCGGTGTCTTTTATCAGAAAATCAGTGAGCGACCAGGCAATACGACTGAAAACCTGAATGAACCATCGGTAGAAACCGACATGCCCTAGAAAAGACCATAGTTGTCGCAGATTGGACGGTGGATTGAGTTTTCTAATGATATCCACCTTAGTAGGATCAACCTTCATGCCCCTGTTGGAGATGATATGGCCAAGGACCATCCCTTGAGTCACCATGAAGTGACTTTTCTCCCAAGGTAAGACAAGATTGACCTCTATGCAGCGCTGAAGCACACGGTCTAGGCAGTCAAGACAAGCATCAAACCCATCTCCATAGTCCGAGAAGTCATCCATGAAGACCTCTAAATAGCCACCCACCATGTCTGAGAAGATGGACAACATGCACCTTTGGAATGTCGTCGGGGTGTTACATAGACAAAATGGCATCCATCTGAAAGCATATGCCCAATTGGAAAGGTGAATGTCATCTTGTCCTGGTCCTCGGGCGCAAGTACCCATCAAGAAAATAGTAGTCACTCTTCCCAGCTAGCCTCTCGATAATCTGATCAATGAATGGCAGTGGGAATTGATCCTTCTTGGTGGTCTGATTCAATTGTCTGTAGTCCACATGGACCCTCCAAGAATTGGGTACCCTAGTAGATATCTCCTCTTCAGACTCTCTCACAACTGTAGTGGTACTCGCCTTCTTGGGTACCACATGTAATGGACTAACCCACTTAAAGTCGGAGATGGGGTAGATAAAATCGACGCTCCACCATCTTGATATTTCTTTCATGACCACATCTCGAAGGTTCGGGTTCAGCCGTCGTTGGAACTCACGCGAGGGCTTGGTGTCCTCTTCGAGATAGTTATGGTGGGAGCACAGATCTGGACTAATCCCTTGGAGATCAGCTATACTCCATCCTATCGCCTTGCGGTTTCTTTCAAGAACCTCCATCAAATGAGATTCTTGCTCTCCGGTCAAATCTACTGAGATAATGATTGGGTAAATATCTGGCTCACCCGCAAGGAATCTATACTTCAGTGACTGCGACAAGGGATTCAGTTCTGGAAAACTGGGAGCTGGAAAAATCTTGCTTCTGATATGTATGAGTGAAGGCTACCAGGTATGCATGTGAGAACTCTCGTTGTGCATGAAAATCTGACGAAGGTAACCCTACTGGAACATCTGTAAACTGTGTTGGCTCGCTCTCCATCCCAGCTTCGGCTCAGATGGAATCAGACATGGCAAATAATCATCAAAGTCATCCCAATCGATGTCTGAAACCGAGAGATCTGAATTAGAAGAACATGAATGAAACTCTGCTTCACCACTCAGTCCACAATTGTCGGCCTCTAATGTGTCCTCAGCCAGGGGTGTGCTCTCCAAACTCTCGACTGCCATAAGTTGTAAGTACGTTGAATATGTGGACAAGGTGAGGGCTTGTGCTACTGGATCTTCCCAAATTACATCATCATCAGTCATCACAAAGTCACACTCCTGGTGGACGTCTCGCTCTGCCTCTGTCATCTGCTCTATGTCACTGAACTGCTCGAAGCATGTTGAATCTCACGCTCTAGTCTCATCGATCGTCTCTATTTGTATACTTTCTCCCTCTATGCGAAAGTACACCTTCCCACTATCATGATCGCATACCACCTTGGCAGTGGCCAAGAATGGGTGTCCAAGTATGATGGGGGTATCTGTTACTGACTCAGGGATCTCCATGTCCAAACAATAAAGTCCATGGGGAATTTCAGACCCTGAATGGTAACGATCGTGACTCTCAACAACCCCTTCAGCCTCTAAATAGACCTATCAGCAAACTGAAGGACTGTCCTACTCTGATGGAGAGGGCCAAACTCAAATCGGTCGAGTAAGGCTATCGGAAGGAGGTTGATAGAAGAGTCGCCGTCTATTAGAGTACGATCGAACTGCTGCTCTTGAATCTTGCATCTGACATAGGGAGCTCATGCATCAGGTCTCTTGGCTGGAAATTGATCTGAATGGCAAAGCGTGTGGCACGGGTGATCACAAGGATCTGTCCTATGTGGTTCCTCCTCTTCCTACGTACGATAGTCTTCTCTCTCAGGTTCTTCCGAAAAAGGGGGATGTGCTCTAGTGCCTCCTATAGAATCAGCTGAATCTAAAATCTATCAATCATCTATTGGTTGAACTCTAATTGTTGTGTATTTTTTGGATTTTCTTTTTTATCCCCTTTTGCCAAGCGGAGTGCTTGAGGGAAGGGGATGGTTGGGCCCTCCTCAGATGGAGGGCTAGGAATAGGTTCCTGTGACTTTGAAGGAATGAAATCCATACCAAGATCATAATGCAACACATATGGACTCTGAAAAGATGAAGAAACCTTTTCTTTATTCATATTTTTGGTTTATTTCTTGTTACCACGGTCCTCAGATACAAAAGGTGGCAACACAACAGATGGAAGCACAACTGAAGTAGAAGTGGTGGCATCAGTACCACCCACAGCATCTGTCTTCGCAGCATCAGCACCGCGCTCTGGCTCGGCATCAAGCAAAATGGTGGCATCAGCACCACTGCCTCCATCTGGAGTCACGATGGCCTCAGTACCGTCAACTGGATCTCTATCCTTGGTGGCATCAGCACCACAATCATCAACATCATTATCGACATCAACATTGCTACTCTCCTCGCCTGGCGCTCCTAGTTCCTCGTGTGGTTGTCGTTCAGACGAGGCACCACCGGCAGGCATCCCACCACTCCTAGTTGTCACGAAATCAGCATCAAATATAAAAGAAGACATGTCATTCAAAAAGTCACTAGGAGTGGTATCCTCTGTAGACTATACCTGCTCAGATTTTCTCTTCAAACTATTCGAGTTGGGTTCGATCTGAGCTGGTATGGCAGCCTTGCCCTTGATATCCCTCATCTCCTATCGGAACTCATCCATTTCTCGCCGTAAGGATGCTTGCTATTTGGAGAGCAAGCGGGCGAGGTCGTCAAGAGCTGGGTTCTCAAAGGAATGTGTTAGAGAACCGGAAGTGTTCCCACGCTGGACATGAGGTTGTTGCTGCTGTGAAGAGTGAGGGAGATGCTGGGAGTATGGCTGGTAAGGCTGCAGATGCTACCTCCACTGTTGTCCCTGATAAGAGGGGCGAGGACCCTGTTGGTACTGCTGGTGGGAGTGATAGGGTTGCTGTTGCTGGCTGGTGCTTGGATGAGGTGCCTCTGGTGGTCCAACAGAATTCAGGATGATCGTAATGAATCTCGGCTTGCTGTGGGTACCGATCGTACCATATCCCATTGACTTGCATCAATGGCTCCTGCTCAAAGGGTGGTGGAGGAAGAACTGCCAGTGGCTGATCTAGCTGGTAGACCACCATATGAGTGTCCTGAGATAGTGGCAGTGATGGGTAGTACTGTAGCTGTTGGACCGGCTCTGCCTAGATATGGTGAACCTGGTGATGTATGGCAGAGGGTTGGGTAGAGTTGCTACTGTTGGAATCAGCACGTGTCCTGGAGGGCTGCTGTGTGGACGTTTGTGCTTCCTAAATACACAAGATCTGTGTCTTCAGGTCACTCATGGTCTTAGTCAGCTGCTCCATCTGTGCAAGCCCTTGGCTCTACTTATTCTCAAGGATCTCGATGCGGTTCAACTTCTCGCTAATGATCCTGATGTCAGCTGCGGTGGATTTAGCCTAAGCTGCTGCTATTGACGAAGTGTGGGGACCGGCATCGATTCGTGCAATTCTCTAATATGAACATGTCCCTCGGGGGGCCTTTGAATGTGTGTAGACTCAGGCTTGGGACATCATTGTCAAGTTTTCTGTCATCTCCTCATATACGGCCCAGACATGGTCTTCTCCCTTGGAAAAGTAGGACCCACTACAAGAGGCATTCACTAGCCCATGCAGCTCCGGTGTTAGCCCAAAAAGAAACTATGAACAAGGTTGCGCTTTGATATATCATGATGTGGACACCAGTCAATGAGCTCTCTAAATCGATCCCAAGACTCATGGAACTGTTCATTCGGGATCATAGTCAAGTTACTGATCATATCTCGTGTTGCGTTGGTCCGGCTGAGTGGATAGTACTTGTTCAAGTACTCAGTCCAGAGCTGCTCCCAAGATGTGACATACCTTCCTAGATGCTTCAGCCAGTAGGCTGCTCGGTCAACCAATGAGAACATGAAGGCAATCATCTTTATCGTGTCCCCATCCATCAGTCTGTCGTGGACAGTGGTACAAATCATCTCGAGCTCCTGCGGATTTAGATGAGCCTCCTCAGTGGCCAACCCATGAAACTTGGGCAACAATTGGATGGTCTGGGGGTGAAGCTCGTTCCTGACAATGGGAGGAAGCTGGATCCATTGGTGAGTAAGAGTTGCACTAGGGTTGTGCAAGTGTCTCATGGTCCTCGTTGGTTAATCCTCCTATTGTTGTTCTCCTCCTGCTCCACCTCCTTCTTCAGATCCTGCTTCAGGTCTCTGTCCACCGCCCTCAGATCTGTCTTCTCTGTCCTCTTGCATCCACTCCAGCTCTCTCATGATGTCACCGATGAAGGCTCCCTGATCTATGATATGTCTGCGCATAGCCTCCAGGGAAGCAAATAATGAATTGTTGATGGCAGTCTGATCATAAACATATGAAGGTTGTCCCTACTCATCTGGGCATCCCTCACTGTTGGCCATATCTTGGGTATCTGTAAAGGCAAAGGTACCCATCTCAGGTACCGTCAAATGTCCAAAAATCTGTGTTGCACTATACTATGACACCATAGGACTGATAGAAGAAAAAGGGTGATCAAGGGGGAATAGGGTGGACGTGAATTCAGGCTCAGAGAGTGGGTCTAAACTCCCCGAAGCCGACCTAGATGAATAGGGAGGAGTGCTCGATAGTGGTGCCACCAGACATGGTCTAAGGGATCTCCTTCCCATCATCGTGATCTAGAGACAAGGGCAGATGAGATCTGGAATGCAAACAAGATTGGTAATCAAACCCCCAATTCACCTACACAACTCTGAGCTGATGACCGTGAAGGTTCGGTCGTTTATCTTGTCAATTTTATTTATGTGATCAATCAATCTATCAGAGCGATTAAGCGAGCTGTTGGGAACCCAACTCCCCTAGCCGACTGTCCCGATCCCAAATGAGACATTTCCCAGCTAGTATGAATTGCGGACCATTTACCGGCTACCTGATCAATTCAGTTTGCTAAGGACGTCACGATCTGCTTTACCCGTTATCGGAGAGATCCTCGTTGGAGAACGACTCACCAAGATTAGTAGTCAACTAGAATTTCGGGCGTGGCTCTATCCTAGTGTACGGGTCACTCTCTCGCTGTAGATAAATAAACCAATGAGGGGGTTACTCTCCCCAAGACAAAAATTTTGGGTGAGGTGAGTTTTAAGGTCAAGTTTGCATTAGCAGTCCCAATTTTATTTGGTTATCTCCTTTTTAGTATTTTTCTAATAAAAACAAGGCCTAATGAATTTTCCGATTTCCTTGGTTATTTTGAGTCCAATAAAACGGGGGAGGAAGTCGGAAAAGCCGATGCGTGATCAAACACAATGATGCATGCAAAGTTAGAAATGCGTGCCTTACTTTAGCACTCTACATGGAGGGTGATCCGCGCATAAATTTAAAGACAGGAAATAAACTACCTATATGATGCACAGGAAACCGTCCCTAGAAGAGAAACTTCTATTAATCATGAAGCACAAGTAGCTATGACTATGAAGAGAGATCGGAGTCCAGTCTTGGAAGTCGATCGGTGTCCACCACAATGGATCCTGCAAGCATTGTATACAACCTTTCCTGGCGTGTGGTCTCTTATCCAAGTCAAATAGCTTCTTCAATGAATTATTAGCTAAGTCTAATTACGATCTATAGGTGCAGGCAAGATATTAGGTGTTTGTCCTTAGCTAATTACGTCACAATCAACAAAAACTCTTAAGTCTAGGGTTAAATTCACATGAATCAAGTAGATAGTAAAATCGGCAAAACAGTGAAAAACCACGCAAAAACCGACGAGGTCTCCAAGGGAACAATCCCTCGGGCAATGGACCTCGTGAAATGTCCTAGTGTCCAAGTCCAAATTATTACAAGTTATAGAGTCATTCTCTCACTTCAAATTACACAAATGTATGCAATAAAATAAAAGCTCAAGAATTGTCCTCAAAATTCCCTCCAAATCCGCCTTGGTGCGGAGTCAAAGCCGCCTCATGCGGGTGCACAAGTGGTCTAAAGAGAAGCTCCTCCCTCGATCCGCGTACCTCACACAAAATCCAAACAAGGAGATTGGTTAGACAATTTCAACAAGTATATCAATAAATGAGACAAAAATATAGACAAGTAATCACAATCAATCACAAATAAATCCGATCTATATGTTGTTGCTCCCAGGCAATGATGCCATTTGATAGCATGGATCTTGCGAGGGTCAAAATATGTCTCACACAAGGCGGAGACAAATTCGTTGTGGCGACCACTCACTAAATCCCAATTTGTCAACAATTGACCCACAACAATGATTAAACAATGTAAAGCAAGATGTGGAGTTAAAATTTATTATAACTCTACAATGAATGTGTATAGTGTTCAAGCATGTAGAGGTCGAACACAGGGAACATGCAGGTAGATCGACAAAATAAATGCTCAAGAATGAAAGCGATCAAATGTCCATGCAAGTGCCTTTTGTGGTTATTTAATTTTTGATTTTATATTTTTATATATTTTTTTAATTTACTAATTTTGTATTTTCTTTATATATTTCATATTTTTATATTTTTTTCAATAAATATATAAGACTATATAGGATGTACATATAAAAGAGAGATGAGATAGAGATAACAATAGGTAAATATACTCAAAAGCCAGGGAATAAAATATTTTTATTTTTTCTAATGTTTTGGTGATTTTTCTATATTTTCCCTAATTTGTTTTGGTATTTTAAAAGTCAAAAATACTTAAAATAATGAACAAAATTAATGGTCGAAATTGAAATGGAAATGAAAAATATCAAATAGTCTCAAAAATTCTCCAAATTAATTCTAAACTAAATATAATGAAATAAAGAAAATTCAGGAACATAAAACACAATTTTTTAGATTTTTTTACAAATTTTATAAATTTTTATGCAGGTTTTTAGAGTTTTCTATTTTTATGAGTTTTCTTTTATAATTTTTAGTGGTTTTTTGGATTGAAGTCAAAGGATGCAAAAACACACAAAATATAATTTTTTTTGGAATTTTTCAAAAATGTTTTTGAGTTTTCATAAATAATAAAATGCAACAAAAATGTAAAATAAAAATATAGCATGATATTACAATGCAACAGACACACAAAGATATATTTTAGGAATTTTTATAGTTTTATAGATACATGAAATAAATAGAGTTAACAAAGAGAAACTACACTACTAGCAAGGGTATTATCGTAAATATCCAGAAATCCGAGGGCCAAAGTGCAAATTTTTTAACAAAATATATACTGCAATAAAACCTTTATGGACCAAATATTAATTGCCAAAAACCTAGGGGTTAAAGTGCAAAAGTTCCAAAGTTACGTGTGCAAGGCTCGTGACAAACAGGGACCTTTCTATAATTATACATACCCTGAGGGTTAACTTGCAAAATCTCCACAAAAATTACAGCACTGCAAAATCTTTCCTGGACTTAACAGCAATAATACAAAATGCAAGGGCCCCGATGCAAAATTCCCTCACCCCACATGCGCAAGTCACGTGAGGTTACGTGGACAAGGACCTCGATGCAAATATGGAAAATACGAGGGCTAAAGTGCAAATATTACAAAATACTTAAAACTGTAGATGAAGGTTTAAGTGTAAATATTTAAATACAAAAATAGTCTGGGTGGAGATGCAAAATACCCAGAGGGCGCGATCCGACGGTCACAATCCTTTCACTTATACACGTGGCACTTCGGGAACTCGTGATGATGGTTCACGGACAACGGTCGAGATCAGATATGGAGAGGACGATCGACGGCTGAGGGCAAGGCAGATCCGATGGCAGCTATGCGCCGGGAGCGCCGGCCTTGATCTAACGGCGGGGGATAAATGAGGAAGAATGGGGAAGAATCGCCGGTGAGGCGATCTTCCCCTGCCTCAATCCTCGTCCTCCAGCGATCTTGAGGCTTGCGAAATGGTCGGGCAGACTCCTGGGATGGTTTTCTTTATGATGGTGGCTCTAGAAGTCCCAGGCGGTGATCAGAGCGCGCGCACGAGGAGGCGGCGGAGCTGGGGGTGCCCAGATAACTCCGGTGTGGTGCAAAATGAGCCCCTTGCTCTTCTTGATGTCCCAGGACCTGCAAAAAGGGGTGAGAGGGTCGAGGGAAATGTGCCTCGACCCTGCGGTGGTGTAGTGGAGGCATGGGTTGATGAAATGGCGGTTGGCCGGGGCTAGCGTCGGCGAGGGGATCGTTTCTGTGATTTACGGAGTGAAATGCGAAGGGGAAGAAGGAGATATAATCCTACGACTATGGCGAGTAAGAAAGTGCGGAAAAATAAAAGGAAAAAAGGGACTCGAAGGTGGAGTTCACCTGAGACAGGACCTCAACGGCAAGGCTTTGCCGGAGGTAATGGAGACCGCCTCGATGCCTTCTCGATCCACCTAACGGCCTCCTGGACTAGCTGTCACCTCCTCCTAGCGATGGGGCACAAAAAGGTGGAAAAGAAAATGGTCAAAAGGGGTTCCAAATCGAGAGGGAAGAAGGAGGGTGTATATAAATGGTTTGACGAGGTGGCTGGGAAGATCGAGGTGTAGCAAGTGCGACAGCGATTCAATCCCCAAGACGAAGCATGGGCGTGTAAGATTGAGGAACAAGGCACAAAAGTTGCTAAGGGATCGTCATGAGAAGGTGCAAGATTTGCCCTCGAAAAAATCGAGAAAACTGGATGGAGTGCAGTTCTGACACGCTACAGGGGGCGGGGTCAGATAGTAGACCCGCGGTCAACGGTCTGACCCACCTGGTTGGTCCATGTGGACCAACTACGAAAATCCTCCTAAAAATATTTCAAAAATCATTTAAAAATACGAAATGATTTTATTAATTTTAGATTATAAAATAATAAATGTTTATTATTTTCTGAAGTATTTTATTATGATTTTTTTATTTTTTTCAAGATTTAAAAATTACATATTTCCTTTTATAGCTTATATACAGGTATATTCATCTATATATTTTAAAATTTTATTTTTATTTTTAATTTTATTTATTTTTTTATTATTTTATATATTTGTAACTTATTTTTATATACTTAAATATATTTTATTTTATTTTTCTGATGTGTTTTGTGTACTTAAATAAATAGGTGTATTACTTACATAGGTATAGTTATAGGTAATTCATCTATATGCTTTATACAAGTATTTTATTTTTGCACTTTATTTATGTTTTTATTAATGTTTTATTATGCATATACATTACAAATAATATTTACAAAATTATAAAAATATAAAATTACAAAAATAATGAATAATAAATAAAATGAATATTTTAATTAGTACAAGTATACAATAGGGGTCCAAAACTCAACTTTCAAACTGTAACTCTGAAAAATATGAAACCACCTTCATTAAATATCTTTTAAAAGTTATATACAATTAAAGTGATTTTGATACATTTCGAGTTTTTATTTGAGAGATACAGGTCTGGGAAGTTGGGATGTTGGAAACTTATTCAGATCATAACTTTTCATCTGTACATTATTTTTGTATGAAATCAATTTTGTATTTTTCTTTATTTAATTAACTACAACTTTCATGTTGAAGTTTCTTTATTTGAAGTATAAAATGTGGAATCAAAAATAGGTCCCAAAATGAATAAAGAATGAATTAAATAAAAGTTATTTTTATTGTATTTTGACCCGTATCTCCCCCTACTTTATTCCATGTCGACCTAGTCATCGAGATGCCTAGGTCTCGGGGATTCGGGTCATAAAATATTTACAATATTTTATTCTTTTCTTTTCTTTATTCTATAATTTTGGCAATAAAACCGTATTTTATACACTATTTACACGCATGCATGAATGCTAAAATGCATGAATTAGAGGTATTTACATGCATTTACCAGGGTTTTGAGGCCAAAATGATAGAATAAAGATGATGAAATGGAGGTTCATCACTCTGTATTGACAATTTTGGAAATATGATCTGCCGCCACATTTTTGATGCATAGTTTGTCACAAATTTCCATGTTGAATTCTTTGAGAAGAAGGACTCAACGAATCATACAAGGCTTGGCATCTTACTTGAGATACTTGATGGCAGAATGTTTAGTGTAAATAATAACCCTTGATCCGAGGAGATGTGATCTGAACTTTTCTAGGGCAAGCACTATGACTAGCATCTCTTTTTTGTCACGGTATAATTCTTTTAAGCATTATCAAGTGTCCGGCTAGTGCATTGAGTAGCAAATTGAATCTCATGTCGCCTTTGTCCTAGGATAACACTAACTGCAAATTTAGATGTGTCTATCATGATCTCAAAAGGTAGAGACCAATTAGGTGGCTATAAGACATGAGCATGTGTGATCAGATCTTTCAACTGATTAAAGGATTGTACAACACGATCTTCCACCGTAAAATTTTTCTCCTTGCCTAGCAATTATGTCAGCGGTCGGGTGAGCTTACTGAAGTGTCGATAAATCATTAGTGGAAACTACCATGCCCCAAAAATTATCGGACATGTTTTAAATTGGTAGGTGGCTCAAGATTGGAAATCACTTCTACCTTGGTTGCGTCCACTTTTATACCACGTTTAGATACAATGCGACCTAGCACGATCCCTTCATTTACCATAAAGTTTCTCTTCTCCCACGAGAGCACAAAATTCACTTCACAACACCCTCCTCAGAACTCGATCTAAATAATCAATACATCGATCAAATGAATCTCTATACACCGTAAAATCATCCATGAACTCCTCAAGAAAGCTTCCCACCATGTCTTCAAATATGATTGGCATGCATCACTGAGATGTAGCGAGGGTGTTACGTAGCCCGAACGACATCCGTCAGAAGGCACACGTCCCAAAAGGACATGTGAATGTGATATCTCTTGATCATCAAGAGTGATCGTTGATTGATTGTATCTTGAATACCCTTCCAAGAAGCAGAAGTATTCCTTCACAACCAATCTCTCAAGAATTTGGTCAATGAAGGGCAATGGGAAATGATCCTTCTTGGTGGTGAGGTTGAGACATTTGTGATCCATATAGACTCGCTAGGATGTCGATACTCTGGTCGAAATCTCCTCTCACTTATCATTAGTAACAATGGTGATCTCGGAATTCTTGAGCACTACGTGTAAGAGACTCACCCACTTGGAATTGAAGATGGGATAAATGAATCCCGCATCACACCATTCCTGAATTTCTTTCATTACAACAGTCCGCACTGGAATTCAAGGGATGGCTTGCTGTCTTCTTCCAAGTAGATGTGATGCAAGCATAAAGATGGATTAATCCTATGGAGATCCGATATCTTCCAGCCTATCGCCTTGCGGTTGCATTCAAGAACCTTGATAGCCCGCCCCGCACCCTATGTTAATTCGATCAAATTAATAGTCCAAATTAAGTTTAAGTGTTCGTTGCAGTCGGATACGAGAGGCTAGTCAAAAACCACTTAATAAGATTCAAGTTAATTTCAAGCGGCAAAATTTTTTTACTTGGTGAAGTCCAAGGTCGATCTCAGGGAGGCATCTGTCTCCTTAGGTGAATTTTAAGCAAGTATCCAAGTGTGTGATTTTCGGAGAATTATTTTTTTTTCAATTTCTATGCAGACTTATGCAAAAATGCAGGCCAAATGAACGTTTACTTTAATTAAAATATCAAATGAAGTCCAAAAATTCTAAAAATTGGCCAGATGATTAATTATGATGAAAATGAGGTACCCTAATTTTTTTGGATTTTTCAGACACTAAATGGATTTAGTGGGAATTAAATATGCAGACAGGGTGATTTTTAATATTTAATTTTTAATAAATAACAAACCACAATTTTTTCAAGAACTAAAATTATCCTAGATAGCACAAATGATAAGGGATCTAGGAAAATTAAAAGATCTGAATTTCAATGTGAAATGAATTAATTAAAATTTAAATAAGAAAATAACTCAACAATTTATTTAGGCCTCGATATGTGTGCAAATGACATGAAATGTTTATGGTATGTTAAGAATAGTGTCCTTAAGCTACTGAGAATTTATGATGATTTTTGGAAGCATAGAGAATTAACTACAAATCAAAAGGGGTCACTGGGCAAAATATGTCAAAAATGCACCAATTAATTCATTAATAATTCTACTGAAATTACAAAAATGTGACACGTGGACCAATAGACAGAGGACAAGTTTCTCAACAAAATGCAATTTTTAGATTTGCAAAATAATGTAAAATGCAACCTAGGGATGCGTGCAAACACAAGGGTATAAATGCAATACAGGAAAATAAAAATACAATAAGCAAATATGCGGACAGGGACTAAAATGCAATTACCTATAATGCTGGGGACTCGAGTGCAATTTCTCCCACAGGCACGTGCTCCTCACGTGGGCTCAGCTTCACAGGGACTTTTTTGCAAATATGGAAAGTCCCGGGGGCCTCTGTGCAAAATTCTCAGGCCGCACGTGCTCCTCACGTGGGCGGCCTAGGCTCGGATGGCTGCGGAGGCTCGGGGCTAGGCTCGGCGCTTCTGGAGGTCTGGAGTGAGGCTCGGAGAAGCTTCGGGCTGTCCGAGCCTAGGTTCGGGGAAGAGGCTCGGACTCTTTCTGCGTGGCTCGATAAGGATCGTTGGATCAAGCTTGATCCCACGGCGATCTGGGCGTCGATGAAGATGGCGACGTGGCTTGCTGAGGGCCCTTGGATCAAGATTGATCCAAGGGGTGTCGGTGCTGACGCGTGGCTTGATCAAAGATCGTCAGATCTACATTGATCTGACGGCTCCTGGCTGCTCCAGATGTCGATGACGTGGAGGGCTAAGCGCCGTTAGATCTGGAAGGATCCAACGGTACTAGTGAAGCGCGGCTGAGGGGCGACGTGGCACGAAGTCTACTGTCCGATCAAGGTGATCGAACGGCAGCTGGAGCTTCTCCTTCAACGGGCCTCCGCCGCCTACGGAGGAGATGGCTGGGCTCCGACGAGGTGGCGTGAGCTCCTCCGTTCCTCCAGATGCCGATGAAGCTCTCCGAGGTGTCGGAGATATCCCAGTAGGAGCGTGGTGATGTGACGAAGGCGCTGATGGTCCCAGGAGCAGGAGAGGGCCGTCGGAGGTTGCTGGCGACGAAGCTCGAAGTCGTCTCCGGCACGCTTCCGTTCAATGAACAGAGGTGCTCCTGCAGATGTTAGAGGTAGAGACGGAGCTCGTGCGTGTGCTTGTGGAGAAGTGACGGTGATCGGAGAGGCCTAAGGGATACGGAGGTGGGTTGGCGATGGTGCTCCGGCCAAGTGGCGGAGCTGGATCTGATGGAGGATGCAGTGCATCGTCGGCGGGCGTAGATGTGGCCGCGAAGATGAGAGCTTCGACGCGAAGCTCGGCGGGATGGAATGGAGGCGAGAAGGTGACCGTAGGCGGCGAATAAAAATGCGAGAAAATGTGAAGAAAAAGGAATCCAAGATCGGAGATGGATGGAGGGGTTCACCTGGGGATTGGACTTCCTTTTCGGGTTCCAGGTCGTCGCTCGAGGGATCGGTGGTGTCCCGAGCTCGTGCAGCGTCGCGGAGTAGCGGCTGCGACACGGCGGAGGTGCCGTGGATCTCGCCGGAGAAGAAGCCCTTCTTCGCTCAACGAATCGTCAAATTGCTGTCACCAATAGGAGGCTCGGGGGTCAGGGAAGCTCTCTGGAGTGGCGGATGGTTGTGACAGTGGCCGGAGGGCGATGATTTATAGGATGAAGGTGATGGGTTGGCTGGTGATGAGGTGAGGTTTGTGGTCGACGTGGGGCGACTCTGGTGGGAGTCGTGGGAAGCGAGGGAGCTGGCGAGGGTGAGGGAGGAGTGGTCTCCATCGTGGTGGTGTTGGCGGTCGGAGAGGGTGGATGAGGTGGAGACGAAAATAGAAAGGGGACGACGTCATGCGCAAGATCGAGATCGTGGGAGAGAGGGGGGCCCGGAGGTAGGAGACGAAGTCTCCACCGTTGGATCTTGTGATCCAACGGTGGTGATCGAAGAGGTAATGGTTGGGTAGGATTAGATCGGGGCGCGGTGATGATGGGTTGCGGTTGAACCACGTGGCGAGCTGCGGGAGAAGCGCTAGCGAGCGGCGAGGATGAGCAGTTAGGGTTGATCAAGCGGCTGAGAAGAAAAGGCAGAAAATGCGGCTGAGATGGAAAGGCAGAGGTCGATCAGAGGGTTGAGGATTTGACACGTGGCGAGCTCTGCTTAAGGCGCTTATGAACGGTGATGATGAAGGCAGGAGATGATCTGACGGCTCAGGCAATGGGGTGTGCGTGGAACAGCTGGAGTCGTTGGATATCAGGAGGAGATCCGCCACGTGGCGCAACCAGAGGGCGCCACGTGGCCTGCTGTGAATGGCTGGACGAAAATGAATATGTAGAGAGAAGAGGGGGCCGAATTTGGAAAAACTCAAAACGTGAAAGTTGTAGATCTCGATGAGATCTACAAGTTTCATGTTGACCAAAGACGGAGATGAGGTCAAATATGATACATAAATACAAAGATACAAATATACATATGTGTAGTATACAAGGTGGCCCAAAAACCCAACTTTCTCATACGAGCTCCAAATTGGATGAAATTAGTCCCATTTTAAAGGTCTTTTAATGTGTAGTATTCTAAGAGTAAGTAGACCTAGTTCGGAGTTTGTATGAGGGATTATGTGCATTTTAGTGTACAGGGGTTCTAGGGCTTTATTGATTGATTTACAAGGGGGATATTTGGCATTCTTCCCTGTATTATCAACTAAGGAGTACATAGTATAAGGAAGAGGTTATTTTAGTGAGTGGATATTTTACAAGGGGTTTTGGCTTCTTATTTGAATGCAAATGGACTGCTAAAATGAATGTATTATGTATGTATGAATGAATGCTATTTATGCATTATAAAGGGAAATATGCCTCTATTTACTCGGGAACAAGGCTCTATTTTTGACTTTTGAAGTGATGAATCACATATTCATCAACCCCCTATACTTAAACTTTACTCGTCCCCGAGCAACTAAATGAAATGCAGATTTGAAATGATTTTGGGTTCCATACCAAGGTCATGAACAAAAGTTAAAAATAGAGCTTGACTCGACCTTTGGATTAATTATGTGTCGGAACCTTATTGGGATCTGAGTTTAAGACTTAACAGACTTCAAGTTCCACAAGTCTTCTATTCAAGACTCCTCAACACCTGATCAGAACAAGTCTACATACACAAACTCTAATGACCATGAATCTTTTCATGCAGTGTAAGTGATATATGACTCCCCACCTCAGAAGTAACAAAGACACAACCTCCCCCAACCTGGTAACTCTAATGCCTCGGTCTAGCAACTCTTTCCTCGAGAAGCGGGGTATTCCCTTCTAAGTTCAAGTGCAACCGGCTCAAGAAGAGGGGGAAGAAGTCTAGACTTTTGGGAGCTCAGCCAGTGTAGCTAAGTCTCCCGCTGCAAGCTTCATGAGATGTAACATGGGGACCATAAGCTTTTGCTTTTTTTGACTACATATACTCTGGTGGGGTTATTAAATTTTCAATCCGACCCACCACTTTTTTGGAGTTCTTTTTGGCATTTTTTTTCAAATGCCTCTGTACAACATATCTACATGGTGCAGCATATATACAAGAAATTTCCTCTTGAGCCAGTAGACTATCCCTCTTTTGAAGCTTTATTGCAACCCACGGCTTCTGTCTTTAGCCTTCATCACCACTAGGCCAAGTTGAGACGCACTTCCTTCACTAGAAGAAGAAGAGAGGTTCCGCCTAGAAGTACTACCCTCATATGCTACCCCAAGCCTAAGGAAACCACCTCCTCATCACCTCATCCATAGAGAGCCATGTGTAAAGTGTTGGTGCACGTCAAGCCATTGTCTCTAAGAGTCAAGTGTGTGTTGTTAAGTGCTCTACTCAGGCTCGTCAAGATGACATATGAACATAGACTTGCAGACTTAAAGAATTAAGTCACCTGACCTGAAAAATCTTAACTCCAGTTCCTATAAGGTTCCTCTGAAATTTGGTGGATTAAGGTCAAATCAATTCCATCCTCAATATCTGCTCATAACTTAGTTCAGAACCCACTAGCTTTTCACTTTGCCTATGCAAAGCATGCCGATGAGGTGTCATGCAAGACTCTTTTTGGATGCAAAGATGGTATGCAAGGTTTAAACAAGAAGCCTTTATTTTCAATTTTTTTCATTTTATTTTCTATTATACAACAATCTTTAGTTTGTAATAATATACATATTTTACAAGAGTATTATTTTTGTTTTATACAAGTAAAATATTTATTTATTATATATATATATATATATATTTCAATTTTTACCCACCGTACTTATTGCATAATATATACAAAAATACGCGAAAATACGCGAAAGTACGAGCTATGGGTAAAGTATATATACGCCCCCCTATACTTAGCGTGTGCTATGTCCTCAGAGCACGAAAAGCGACCAAAAAGACATAGCTCGGGCTAAGCGTAGGAGAGCTAAAATTACAAAAATGTATAGAAGTCGCACCGCCCCCCTATACTTAGGCTCTTGCAGCCTAAGTGTAGAATAAGATCAAAAAATGGGGCGGACGAGGGCAAGAGGAAAACATGGTTGAGTATATACAAGGCGGGCAACGGTCCCCCCTATACTTAGGCTCTGGTCAGCCTAAGTATATGACAGGAGTGAGTATGAGGACCGATGTGATCTGGAGGATGTACAATGAATGGATGCGGGTCACTCTCCCCCCTATAGTTAGGATCTGGTTATCCTAAGAAAACATGGTTATCCTAAGTATACTTAGGATCTGGTTATCCTAAGTCATAAAATGAAATGAGATGAGTCGGGGCGAGTGATTCGAATCACTGGGGAGGGAGGGAGAAAAAGTATATACAAGAAAGAGTGAGAATATACAAGGATTAAGAAGGTTTGTGACGAACCTTCTTGCGGACGCGAGGAGGTGGATAATATACATATGTGTCGATGTCGGAATCGTCCTCAGATGAATAATAGTGAGGTGTAGGGATCGTCCAATGAGGGTCGACACACGGCTGCTTCCTTAGATACGGATTGAGAACAGCCGAACTGAGCTCACTCATATAAATCACCTTGTCCGGACCAGATGAGGACTCCTCAGAAAATTCCTTCTTCTGTGTGTATAAGGAAACTTTCTTAGTCGGTTTTCTAGAATCTGAATCATTGAGAGGGAGATGAGAGAGACGCGCCTTGAGAGGTTCGGGGGAACATCTCGAGGAATCAATTCTCGACTTCCTCTCACTAGATAGCCGACTAGAGGAGGGAGCAACCGTGTTTTTATGTGGAGTCAATTTAATCTTGGTTGTTTCCTTTGAAGGTCCGGGATGTGGTGTGGTGCTGACCACGGGTTCCACATCAGACGAGTCACCATATAGATTGTAATATTCCTGAAGGGTCAGCACACGGCTCGGGAAAGTGCTAATGGTCTCAGTTGGCTTGGCATTATTGGGCTCTTGTGTCGGATCATCAAAATGGTCAAGGCAATCAACAAAGGTCATGTCCGACTTAATGATAGCTTATGATCGTGAGTCCTCCTTAGAAGCTGTCCCGATGGTGGTGCAAGCAGTTGATGAAGTGGAGGTGTGGGGAGTCTCAGAGCCAATGATCGTCCGGGCAGTCGGTCTCTCCGGTGTAACAGAGAGGTGGGACTCATCTACCTCTCGATGGTCAAGACTATCAGCGGATGTGCGGGTCTATAGACACTTTAGCTGAGGCTAAGAACGGCTTCTCGAGAATAATCGGAGACTGGGTAAACTCTCCTCGGTGCTCGATGTCGATGATCGTGAAGTCCACCTGGAGTAAAGCACCTTGGAAAGTAACGATGACTGAAATATTTCCTCTAGACCGTTTGATGGATCGATCAGCTAGCTGAACGATCTCTCTCGACTTTTTGATTGGCCTGAGTTTAAGTTTGTCAAACACAGAGGTCGGGAGGATATTTATTGGAGAGTCATCATCGATTCTTGCATGAGTAAAGATAGTGTCTTTGATTTCACATTCAACTCGGGGCAACCGCTTCACTCTACGGCTCTTGGTCTTTTTCCCCCATCACCAAGGAGGTGGCCATAGACACTATGTGTCTCTTAGTCCTTGTTCTCTTAGTACCCGACCTCTTGGGCATCAATTTACTCTTTACAAATCTCTTGAGGTCTGGGAAGTGATCTATGGCCTTTATTAAGGGAAGTTTAAAGATCAGTTCCTCATCAAGAGCTTCCCTTAGGATAGGATCCAATTTTTTTATGTCTTTTTCATTTTTCAATTTTTATGTGATTTTTTGGTTTTTTAATTTTTTGGTGTTTTTGATGGATGAATGATCAGACTCTGGATTGGAGGGCAAGTGGTTAGTAGAAGAGGGAGATAGAATGGACTCCAGCTGTACAGACGGTGTGGGTTCTCCGATGTTTGCTTTGTTTTCAACCTCAAAAATACTCATGTCTTTTCTCACTTTTATACCCAGGCTGGCAGAAATTGAGTGTAATATTCCCATGACATCTCTCAACTCGTTACCAAATGATTCATTTTTCTTAATAAGTCTAGAGATGTCATCCTCCACAAAATTCTCATGACAAGTCATGGGAGAGTTCTGCTCAAGTGGAGGGTACTGCCGAGACTTTGGGTGATCATACTCAACATACCTAGAATCTGACGTGTAATGTTGGGTCGAGTATGGACCATCTAGATGGCAAATATTGGTCGAAGCCACATATGATGAAACGGGGACTGATAAGTCTAGCTCATGAGTATAATCTTGTGAATGCATAGGCTCTCCAAATGAAGGCTGGTTAATGGAAGCTTGATCACTAAAGTCAATCAAGTCTGGGAAATCATGATGTACAGACCTCTCTATTCGGGTTGTTCGATCGACCATGTTATGCCCTAAGTTCAAGTCGGGATGTGTATATGTAAATTGTTGTATGTTCCCTACTTGAGGTGAGACTGAATTATGTGAGGGCATATAATTTTGCCAATCATCTGTCTCAGCAGTGGCTTGCTCTTCATTTGATTCTTTGACTCCTGCAAGCTCTCGAGAGTAAGGACAGTCATCCCAAGATGGAAGTGGATCTGGAGTGTTAGAATATGGAGTAGGTGAGAAATGCGAAGAAGTGGAGAAGCCAGTCGAAATTCTGACTTCATATTCGGGTTGAGGTGGAACCGACCACGGGTACGGGTCTCCCGTGGATGGCAGAGGATACATGGAAGAAGGAGAAGGTGAAGATGAACGGTATATGGTCAATGAGGAATGACCAGAGGTCACAGGGTATGGTGACCAATATCCCGACATATTGAAGAGGATGTGTAAGTAGAATGAAGTAGAAAATATGCAGTTACGCAGGATAACACACACGGACAGACACAAAGACAAACGCAAGAGCAAACCCTGAATTCACACTCAACACGGTGAAGGACCCGAAACCGGGTCCAATTAATCTTGTAATTTAAGTGTGATTTTTCAAACAAGATAGCAAGGATTACGCAGCCTATAGGGAAGTCGGCTCAGAGCCGGATGCGTCTTCCCTGTTTATCCTGTCGCCTAAGATACCGCCGATCCTCCCTTTCTGCACTCCTATCCGGAGTGGGGACTCAATGACGTGCCCCTATCTACCTGCAAGCAGGCGGAGGCTGACAAAGCTAGGCCTTGTCGCAGAGTACCGCTGGTTCGCCCCTATCTACCCGTGAAGGCGGAGGCTACTTGGTACTTGTCAATGAGCTTAAAAGTATCCCACTCGTGATATTTGTTAATATCAGTTGGCTCGTGATATGAAAGGTGGGGATTTGGGCTCTGCCTTAAGGTGTTCACACACACTCAAGTACCCTCACTCAGCCTGAAAACAGAGTCGGGGATTAATCTCCCGCAAACAATTTTCAAATTTTATTCTCTTTTTTTTGGTCAATACTGTTTAGCAGTCCCGATTTTAAGTTAAGTTATCACTGGTTAAGTCCACCACACAGCACGCCTATCGGACAGTCCCAATTTCCATTTAATTAAATGTGAAAATCAGAGGGAGAAATCGAGAAAAAGCCGATGCAAGATAAAACAATGATGTTATGCTGAGTTCAGGAGACTTACAGTGATCCCTTCGCTTTTTGTGCAGGATGCAGAACAGAATTGAAAGTTTATCTAAATGCAAATGCAGGCGATGAAAGCCGCTCCTAGACTGGCAGTTCTATTAGCGTGAAGAACAGTTCAATTTGGCTAAGTACTGCGGTCTAAGTGCGTCTTTTAAGTGATTTGTGTGGTCCTAATGATTACGAGCACAAGCAATTCCTAGATTGGCTCGGGGAGCCGCTAGTGCAAGCTAAGTTACAATTCAACCACACAGCACACGGGGACACGATTCCACTATTTTTACACACACGAGAACCGAACGGGAACCGCTGGAAAAGATGCGAAAAATGTGGAAATAAATGAATTACAGGTTCTCTCAAATCACTCAAACTAATTCGAATGCGTGTTCCTCGAAGCGTCTTCGACTCCGGTGTCCCTCGCACAAAAACAAGTTGAGGTCAGATAAAGAACGACACAAAAATGCAAAAATTTAAAAGACAGAGAAATATTCACAAGAAAACCGGGGGTCAGACTACCCGGGGAAAGAAAATCAAGCACTCAAAATTTCACCAAAAATTAACCTAAGCCGTGCCTCCCCGGCAACGGTGCCATTTTGATAGCCCGCCCCGCACCCTATGTTAATTCGGTCAAATTAATAGTCCAAATTAAGTTTAAGTGTTCATTGCAGTCGGATACGAGAGGCTAGTCAAAAACCACTTTAATTAGATTCAAGTTAATTTCAACGGTAAAATTTTTTTACTTGGTGAAGTCCAAGGTCGATCTCAAGGAGGCATCTGTCTCCTTAGGTGAATTTTAAGCAAGTATCCAAGTGTGTGATTTTCGGAGAATTTTTTTTTCAATTTCTATGCAGACTTATGCAAAAATGCAGGCCAAATGAACGTTTAATTTAATTAAGATATCAAATGAAGTCCAAAAATTCTAAAAATTGGCCAGATGATTAATTATGATGAAAATGAGGTACCCTAATTTTTTTGGATTTTTCAGACACTAAATGGATTTACTGGGAATTAAATATGCAGACAGGGTGATTTTCAATATTTAATTTTTAATAAATAACAAAACCACAATTTTTTCAAGAACTAAAATTATCCTAGATAGCACAAATGATAAGGGATCCAGGAAAATTGAAAGATCTGAATTTCAATGTGAAATGAATTAATTAAAATTTAAAAAAGAAAATCACTCAACAATTTATTTAGGCCTCGATATGTGTGGAAATGACATGAAATTTTTATGGTATGTTAAGAATACTGTCCTTAAGCTACTGTGAATTTTTGATGATTTTTGGAAGCACAGAGAATTAACTACAAATCAAAAGGTGTCACTGGGCAAAATATGTCAAAAATGCACCAATTAATTCATTAATAATTCTACTGAAATTACAAAAATGTGACACCTGGACCAATAGACAGAGGACAAGTTTCTCAACAAAATGCAATTTTTAGATTTGCAAAATGATGTAAAATGCAACCTAGGGATGCGTGCAAACAGAAGGGTATAAATGCAATACAGGAAAATAAAAATACAATAAGCGAATATGCGGACAGGGACTAAAATGCAATTACCTATAATGCTGGAGACTCGAGTGCAATTTCTCCCACAGGCACGTGCTCCTCACGTGGGCTCAGCTTCACAGGGACTTTTTTGTAAATATGGAAAGTCCCGGGGGCCTCTGTGCAAAATTCCCAGGCCGCACGTGCTCCTCACGTGGGCGGCCTAGGCTCGGATGGCTGCGGAGGCTCGGGGCTAGGCTCGGCGCCTCTGGAGGTCTGGAGTGAGGCTCGGAGAAGCTTCGGGCTGTCCGAGCCTAGGTTCGGGGAAGAGGCTCGGACTCTTTCTACGTGGCTCGATAAGGATCGTTGGATCAAGCTTGATCCCACGGCGATCTGGGCGTCGATGAAGATGGCGACGTGGCTTGCTGAGGGCCCTTGGATCAAGATTGATCCAAGGGGTGTCGGTGCTGACGCGTGGCTTGATCAAAGATCGTCAGATCTACATTGATCAGAAGGCTCCTGGCTGCTCCAGATGTCGATGACGTGGAGGGCTAAGTGCCGTTCGATCCGGAAGGATCCAACGGTACTGGTGAAGCGCGGCTGAGGGGCGACGTGGCACGAAGTCTACTGTTCGATCAAGGTGATCGAACGGCAGCTGGTGCTTCTCCTTCAACGGGCCTCCGCCGCCTACGGAGGAGATGGCTGGGGTCCGACGAGGTGGCGTGAGCTCCGCCCGTTCCTCCAGATGCCGATGAAGCTCTCCGAGGTGTCGGAGATATCCCAGTAGGAGCGTGGCGATGTGGCGAAGGCGCTGATGGTCCCAGGAGCTGGAGAGGGCCGTCGGAGGTTGCTGGCGACGAAGCTCGAAGTCGTCTCCGGCAAGCTTCCGTTCAATGAACAGAGGTGCTCCTGCAGATGTTAGAGGTAGAGACGGAGCTCGTGTGTGTGCTTGTGGAGAAGTGGCGGTGATCGGAGAGGCCTAAGGGATACGGAGGTGGGTTGGCGATGGTGCTCCGGCCAAGTGGCGGAGCTGGATCTGATGGAGGATGCAGTGCGTCGTTGGCGGGCGTAGATGTGGCCGCGAAGATGAGAGCTTCAACGCGAAGCTCGGCGGGATGGAATGGAGGCGAGAAGGTGACCGTAGGCGGCGAATAAAAATGCGAGAAAATGTGAAGAAAAAGGAATCCAAGATCGGAGATGGATGGAGGGGTTCACCTAGGGATTGGACTTCCTTTTCGGGTTCCAGGTCGTCGCTCGAGGGATCGGTGGTGTCCCGAGCTCGTGCAGCGTCGCGGAGTAGCGGCTGCGACACAGCGGAGGTGCCGTGGATCTCGCCGGAGAAGAAGCCCTTCTTCGCTCAACGAATCATCAAATTGCTGTCACCAATAGGAGGCTCGGAGGTCAGGGAAGCTCTCTGGAGTGGCGGATGGTTGTGACAGTGGCCGGAGGGCGATGATTTATAGGATGAAGGTGATGGGTTGGCTGGTGATGAGGTGAGGTTTGTGGTCGACGTGGGGCGACTCTGGTGGGAGTCGTGGGAAGCGAGGGAGCTGGCGAGGGTGAGGGAGGAGTGGTCTCCATCGTGGTGGTGTTGGCGGTCGGAGAGGGTGGATGAGGTGGAGACGAAAATAGAAAGGGGACGACGTCTCGCGCAAGATCGAGATCGTGGGAGAGAGGGGGGCCCGGAGGTAGGAGACGAAGTCTCCACCGTTGGATCTTGTGATCCAACGGTGGTGATCGAAGAGGTAATGGTTGGGTAGGATTAGATCGGGGCGCGGTGATGATGGGTTGCGGTTGAACCACGTGGCGAGCTGCGGGCGAAGCGCTAGCGAGCGGCGAGGATGAGCAGTTAGGGTTGATCAAGCGGCTGAGAAGAAAAGGCGGAAAACGCGGCTGAGATGGAAAGGCAGAGGTCGATCAGTGGGTTGAGGATTTGACACGTGGCGAGCTCTGCTTAAGGCGCTTATGAACGGTGATGATGAAGGCAGGAGATGATCTGACGGCTCAGGCAATGGGGTGTGCGTGGAACACCTGGAGTCGTTGGAAATCAGGAGGAGATCCAACGGCTGGAAGATGAGGCGGATGAGGCAAGGGGAGCGGGCCGTGTGGCGCAACCAGAGGGCGCCACGTGGCCTGCTGTGAATGGCTGGACGAAAATGAATGTGTAGAGAGAAGAGGGGGCCGAATTTGGAAAAACTCAAAACGTGAAAGTTGTAGATCTCGATGAGATCTACAAGTTTCATGTTGACCAAAGACGGAGATGAGGTCAAATATGATACATAAATACAAAGATACAAATATACATATGTGTAGTATACAAGGTGGCCCAAAAACCCAACTTTCTCATACGAGCTCCAAATTGGATGAAATTAGTCTCATTTTAAAGGTCTTTTAATGTGTAGTATTCTAAGAGTAAGTAGACCTAGTTCGGAGTTTGTATGAGGGATTATGTGCATTTTAGTGTACAGGGGTTCTAGGGCTTTATTGATTGATTTACAAGGGGGATATTTGGCATTCTTGCCTATATTATCAACTAAGGAGTACATAGTATAAGGAAGAGGTTATTTTAGTGAGTGGATATTTTACAAGGGGTTTTGGCTTCTTATTTGAATGCAAATGGACTGCTAAAATGAATGTATTATGTATGTATGAATGAATGCTATTTATGCATTATAAAGGGAAATATGCCTCTATTTACTCGGGAACAAGGCTCTATTTTTGACTTTTGAAGTGATGAATCACAGATTCATCAACACCCTATACTTAAACTTTACTCGTCCCCGAGAAACTAAATGAAATGCAGATTTGAAATGATTTTGGGTTCCATACCAAGGTCATGAACAAAAGTTAAAAATAGAGCTTGACTCGACCTTTGGATTAATTATGTGTCGGAACCTTATTGGGATCTGAGTTTAAGACTTAACAGACTTCAAGTTCCACAAGTCTTCTATTCAAGACTCATCAACACCTGATCAGAACAAGTCTACATACACAAACTCTAATGACCATGAATCTTTTCATGCAGTGTAAGTGATATATGACTCCCCACCTCAGAAGTAACAAAGACACAACCTCCCCCAACCTGGTAACTCTAATACCTCGGTCTAGCAACTCTTTCCTCGAGAAGCGGGGTATTCCCTTCTAAGTTCAAGTGCAACCGGCTCAAGAAGAGGGGGAAGAAGTGTAGACTTTTGGGAGCTCAGCCAGTGTAGCTAAGTCTCCCGCTGCAAGCTTCATGAGATGTAACATGGGGACCATAAGCTTTTGCTTTTTTTGACTACATATACTCCGGTGGGGTTATTAAATTTTCAATCCGACCCACCACTTTTTTGGAGTTCTTTTTGGCATTTTTTTTTCAAATGCCTCTGTACAACATATCTACATGGTGCAGCATATATTCAAGAAATTTCCTCTTGAGCCAGTAGACTATCCCTCTTTTGAAGCTTTATTGCAACCCACGGCTTCTGTCTTTAGCCTTCATCACCACTAGGCCAAGTTGAGACGCACTTCCTTCACTAGAAGAAGAAGAGAGGTTCCGCCTAGAAGTACTACCCTCATATGCTACCCCAAGCCTAAGGAAACTGCCTCCTCATCACCTCATCCGTAGAGAGCCATGTGTAAAGTGTTGGTGCACGTCAAGCCATTGTCTCTAAGAGTCATGTCTGTGTTGTTAAGTGCTCTACTCAGGCTCGTTATGATGACATATGAACATAGACTTGCAGACTTAAAGAATTAAGTCACCTGACCTGAAAAATCTTAACTCCAGTTCCTATAAGGTTCCTCTGAAATTTGGTGGATTAAGGTCAAATCAATTCCATCCTCAATATCTGCTCATAACTTAGTTCAGAACCCACTAGCTTTTCACTTTGCCTATGCAAAGCATGCCGATGAGGTGTCATGCAAGACTCTTTTTGGATGCAAAGATGGTATGCAAGGTTTAAACAAGAAGCCTTTATTTTCAATTTTTTTCATTTTATTTTCTATTATACAACAATCTTTAGTTTGTAATAATATACATATTTTACAAGAGTATTATTTTTGTTTTATACAAGTAAAATATTTATTTATATATATATATATATATATATATATATATATTTCAATTTTTACCCACCGTACTTATTGCATAATATATACAAAAATACGCGAAAATACGCGAAAGTACGAGCTATGGGTAAAGTATATATACGCCCCCCTATACTTAGCGTGTGCTATGTCCTCAGAGCACGAAAAGCGACCAAAAAGACATAGCTCGGGCTAAGCGTAGGAGAGCTAAAATTACAAAAATGTATAGAAGTCGCACCGCCCCCCTATACTTAGGCTCTTGCAGCCTAAGTGTAGAATAAGATCAAAAAATGGGGCGGACGAGGGCAAGAGGAAAACATGGTTGAGTATATACAAGGCGGGCAACGGTCCCCCCTATACTTAGGCTCTGGTCAGCCTAAGTATATGACAGGAGTGAGTATGAGGACCGATGTGATCTGGAGGATGTACAATGAATGGATGCGGGTCACTCTCCCCCCTATAGTTAGGATCTGGTTATCCTAAGAAAACATGGTTATCCTAAGTATACTTAGGATCTGGTTATCCTAAGTCATAAAATGAAATGAGATGAGTCGGGGCGAGTGACTCGAATCACTGGGGAGGGAGGGAGAAAAAGTATATACAAGAAAGAGTGAGAATATACAAGGATTAAGAAGGTTTGTGACGAACCTTCTTGCGGACGCGAGGAGGTGGATAATATACATATGTGTCGATGTCGGAATCGTCCTCAGATGAATAATAGTGAGGTGTAGGGATCGTCCAACGAGGGTCGACACACGGCTGCTTCCTTAGATACGACTTGAGAACAGCCGAACTGAGCTCACTCATATAAATCACCTTGTCCGGACCAGATGAGGACTCCTCAGAACATTCCTTCTTCTGTGTGTATAAGGAAACTTTCTTAGTCGGTTTTCTAGAACCTGAATCATTGAGAGGGAGATGAGAGAGACGCGCCTTGAGAGGTTCGGGGGAACATCTCGAGGAATCAATTCTCGACTTCCTCTCACTAGATAGCCGACTAGAGGAGGGAGCAACCGTGTTTTTATGTGGAGTCAATTTAATCTTGGTTGTTTCCTTTGAAGGTCCGGGACGTGGTGTGGTGCTGACCACGGGTTCCACATCAGACGAGTCACCATATAGATTGTAATATTCCTGAAGGGTCAGCACACGGCTCGGGAAAGTGCTAATGGTCTCAGTTGGCTTGGCATTATTGGGCTCTTGTGTCGGATCATCAAAATGGTCAAGGCAATCAACAAAGGTCATGTCCGACTTAATGATAGCTTATGATCGTGAGTCCTCCTTAGAAGCTGTCCCGGTGGTGGTGCAAGCAGTTGATGAAGTGGAGGTGTGGGGAGTCTCAGAGCCAATGATCGTCCGGGCAGTCGGTCTCTCCGGTGTAACAGAGAGGTGGGACTCATCTACCTCTCGATGGTCACGACTGTCAGCAGATGTGCGGGTTACCTTAGAGTAAAGTGTATCAAAGAATGGGTGAGGTCGGAGTGCTCCCAATGCTGAGAAATCGATCTCCCGAGTCTCGCAATCTATAGACACTTTAGCTGAGGCTAAGAACGGCTTCCCGAGAATAATCGGAGACTGGGTAAACTCTCCTCGGTGCTCGATGTCGATGATCGTGAAGTCCACCTGGAGTAAAGCACCTTGGAAAGTAACGATGACTGAAATATTTCCTCTAGACCGTTTGATGGATCGATCAGCTAGCTGAACGATCTCTCTCGACTTTTTGATTGGCCTGAGTTTGAGTTTGTCAAACACAGAGGTCGGGAGGATATTTATTGGAGAGTCATCATCGATTCTTGCATGAGTAAAGACAGTGTCTTTGATTTCACATTCAACTCGGGGCAACCGCTTCACTCTACGGCTCTTGGTCTTTTTCCCCATCACCAAGGAGGTGGCCATAGACACTATGTGTCTCTCAGTCCTTGTTCTCTTAGTACCCGACCTCTTGGGCATTAATTTACTCTTTACAAATCTCTTGAGGTCTGGGAAGTGATCTATGGCCTTTATTAAGGGAAGTTTAAAGATCAGTTCCTCATCGAGAGCTTCCCTTAGGATAGGATCCAATTTTTTTAGGTCTTTTTCATTTTCAATTTTTATGTGTTTTTTTGGTTTTTCAATTTTTTTGGTGTTTTTGATGGATGAATGATCGGACTCTGGATTGGAGGGCAAGTGGTTAGTAGAAGAGGGAGATAGAATGGACTCCAGTTGTACAGACGGTGTGGGTTCTCCGATGTTTGCTTTGTTTTCAACCTCAAAAATACTCATGTCTTTTCTCACTTTTATACCCAGGCTGGCAGAAATTGAGTGTAATATTCCCATGACATCTCTCAACTCGTTACCAAATGATTCATTTTTCTTAATAAGTCTAGAGATGTCATCCTCCACAAAATTCTCATGACAAGTCATGGGAGAGTTCTGCTCAAGTGGAGGGTACTGCCGAGACTTTGGGTGATTATACTCAACATACCTAGAATCCGGCATGTAATGCTGGGTCGAGTATGGACCATCTAGATGGCAAATATTGGTCGAAGCCACATATGATGAAACGGGGACTGATAAGTCTAGCTCATGAGTGTAATCTTGTGAATGCATAGGCTCTCCAAATGAAGGTTGGTTAATGGAAGCTTGATCACTAAAGTCAATCAAGTCTGGGAAATCATGATGTACAGACCTCTCTATTCGGGTTGTTCGATCGACCATGTTATGCCCTAAGTTCAAGTCGGGATGTGTATATGTAAATTGTTGTATGTTCCCTACTTGAGGTGAGACTGAATTATGTGAGGGCATATAATTTTGCCAATCATCTGTCTCAGCAGTGGCTTGCTCTTCATTTGATTCTTTGACTCCTGCAAGCTCTCGAGAGTAAGGACAGTCAGCCCAAGATGGAAGTGGATCCGGAGTGTTAGAATATGGAGTAGGTGAGAAATGCGAAGAAGTGGAGAAGTCAGTCGAAGTTCTGACTTCATATTCGGGTTGAGGTGGAACCGACCACGGGTACGGGTCTCCCGTGGATGGCGGAGGATACATGGAAGAAGGAGAAGGTGAAGATGAACGGTATATGGTCAATGAGGAATGACCAGAGGTCACAGGGTATGGGGACCAATATCCCGACATATTGAAGAGGATGTGTAAGTAGAATGAAGTAGAAAATATGCAGTTACGCAGGATAACACACACGGACAGACACAAAGACAAACGCAAGAGCAAACCCTGAATTCACACTCAACACGGTGAAGGACCCGAAACCGAGTCCAATTAATCTTGTAATTTAAGTGTGATTTTTCAAACAAGATAGCAAGGATTACGCAGCCTATAGGGAAGTCGGCTCAGAGTCGGATGCGTCTTCCCTGTTTATCCTGTCGCCTCAGATACCGCCGATCCTCCCTTTCTGCGCTCCTATTCGGAGTGGGGACTCAATGACGTGCCCCTATCTACCTGCAAGCAGGCGGAGGCTGACAAAGCTAGGCCTTGTCGCAGAGTACCGCTGGTTCGCCCCTATCTACCCGCGAAGGCGGAGGCTACTTGGTACTTGTCAATGAGCTTAAAAGTATCCCACTCGTGATATTTGTTAATATCAGTTGGCTCGTGATATGGAAGGCGGGGATTTGGGCTCTGCCTTAAGGTGTTCACACACACTCAAGTACCCTCACTCAGCATGAAAACAGAGTCGGGGATTAATCTCCCGCAAACAATTTTTAAATTTTATTCTCTTTTTTTTGGTCAATACTGTTTAGCAGTCCCGATTTTAAGTTAAGTTATCACTGGTTAAGTCCACCACACAGCACGCCTATCGGACAGTCCCAATTTCCGTTTAATTAAATGTGAAAATCAGAGGGAGAAATCGAGAAAAAGCCGATGCAAGATAAAACAATGATGTTATGCTGAGTTCAGGAGACTTACAGTGATCCCTTCGCTTTTTGTGCAGGATGCAGAACAGAATTGAAAGTTTATCTAAATGCAAATGCAGGCGATGAAAGCCGCTCCTAGACTGGCAGTTCTATTAGCGTGAAGAACAGTTCAATTTGGCTAAGTATTGCGGTCTAAGTGCGTCTTTTAAGTGATTTGTGTGGTCCTAATGATTACGAGCACAAGCAATTCCTAGATTGGCTCGGGGAGCCGCTAGTGCAAGCTAAGTTACAATTCAACCACACAGCACACGGGGACACGATTCCACTATTTTTACACACACGAGAACCGAACGGGAACTGCTGGAAAAGATGCGAAAAATGTGGAAATAAATGAATTACAGGTTCTCTCAAATCACTCAAACTAATTCGAATACGTGTTCCTCGAAGCGTCTTCGACTCCGGTGTCCCTCGCACAAAAACAAGTTGAGGTCAGATAAAGAACGACACAAAAATGCAAAAATTTAAAAGACAGAGAAATATTCACAAGAAAACCGGGGGTCAGACTACCCGGGGAAAGAAAATCAAGCACTCAAAATTTCACCAAAAATTAACCTAAGCCGTGCCTCCCCGGCAACGGTGCCATTTTGATAGCCCGCCCCGCACCCTATGTTAATTCGGTCAAATTAATAGTCCAAATTAAGTTTAAGTGTTCGTTGCAGTCGGATACGAGAGGCTAGTCAAAAACCACTTTAATTAGATTCAAGTTAATTTCAACGGTAAATTTTTTTTACTTGGTGAAGTCCAAGGTCGATCTCAAGGAGGCATCTGTCTCCTTAGGTGAATTTTAAGCAAGTATCCAACTGCGTGATTTTCGGAGAATTTTTTTTCAATTTCTATGCAGACTTATGCAAAAATGCAGGCCAAATGAACGTTTAATTTAATTAAGATATCAAATGAAGTCCAAAAATTCTAAGAATTGGCCAGATGATTAATTATGATGAAAATGAGGTACCCTAATTTTTTTGGATTTTTCAGACACTAAATGGATTTACTGGGAATTAAATATGCAGACAGGGTGATTTTCAATATTTAATTTTTAATAAATAACAAACCACAATTTTTTCAAGAACTAAAATTATCCTAGATAGCACAAATGATAAGGGATCCAGAAAAAGTGAAAGATCTGAATTTCAATGTGAAATGAATTAATTAAAATTTAAATAAGAAAATCACTCAACAATTTATTTAGGCCTCGATATGTGTGGAAATGACATGAAATTTTTATGGTATGTTAAGAATACTGTCCTTAAGCTACTGTGAATTTTTGATGATTTTTGGAAGCACAGAGAATTAACTACAAATCAAAAGGTGTCACTGGGCAAAATATGTCAAAAATGCACCAATTAATTCATTAATAATTCTACTGAAATTACAAAAATGTGACACGTGGACCAATAGACAGAGGACAAGTTTCTCAACAAAATGCAATTTTTAGATTTGCAAAATGATGTAAAATGCAACCTAGGGATGCGTGCAAACATAAGGGTATAAATGCAATATAGGAAAATAAAAATACAATAAGCAAATATGCGGACAGGGACTAAAATGCAATTACCTATAATGTTGGGGACTCGAGTGCAATTTCTCCCACAGGCACGTGCTTCTCACGTGGGGTCAGCTTCACATGGACCTTTTTGCAAATATGGAAAGTCCCGGGGGCCTCTGTGCAAAATTCCCAGGCCGCACGTGCTCCTCACGTGGGCGGCCTAGGCTCGGATGGCTGCGGAGGCTCGGGGCTAGGCTCGGCGCTTCTGGAGGTCTGGAGTGAGGCTTGGAGAAGCTTCGGGCTGTCCGAGCCTAGGGTCGGGGAAGAGGCTCGGACTCTTTCTGCGTGGCTCGATAAGGATCGTTGGATCAAGCTTGACCCCACGGCGATCTGGGCGTCGATGAAGATGGCAACGTGGCTTGTTGAGGGCCCTTGGATCAAGATTGATCCAAGGGGTGTCGGTGCTGACGCGTGGCTTGATCAAAGATCGTCAGATCTACATTGATCTGACGGCTCCTGGCTGCTCCAGATCTTGATGACGTGGAGGGCTATGCGCCGTTCGATCCGGAAGGATCCAACGGTACTGGTGAAGCGTGGCTGAGGGGCGACGTGGCACAAAGTCTACCGTTCGATCAAGGTGATCGAACGGCAGCTGGAGCTTCTCCTTCAACGGGCCTCATCCGCCTGCGGAGGAGATGGCTGGGCTCCGACGAGGTGGCGTGAGCTCCGCCCGTTCCTCCAGATGCCACTGAAGCTCTCCGAGGTGTCGGAGATATCCCAGTAGGAGCGTGGCGATGTGGCAAAGGCGCTGATGGTCCCAGGAGCTGGAGAGGGCCGTCGGAGGTTGCTGGCGACGAAGCTCGAAGTCGTCTCCGGCAAGCTTCCGTTCAATGAACAGAGGTGCTCCTGCAGATGTTAGAGGTAGAGCCGGAGCTCGTGTGTGTGCTTGTGGAGAAGTGACGGTGATCGGAGAGGCCTAAGGGATACGGAGGCGGGTTGGCGATGGTGCTCCGGCCAAGTGGCGGAGCTGGATCTGATAGAGGATGCAGTGCGTCGTCGGCGGGCGTAGATGTGGCCGCGAAGATGAGAGCTTCGACGCGAAGCTCAGCGGGATGGAATGGAGGCGAGAAGGTGACCGTAGGCGGCGAATAAAAATGCGAGAAAATGTGAAGAAAAAGGAATCCAAGATCGGAGATGGATGGAGGGGTTCACCTGGGGATTGGACTTCCTTTTCGGGTTCCAGGTCGTCGCTCGAGGGATCGGTGGTGTCCCGAGCTCGTGCAGCGTCGCGGAGTAGCGGCTGCGACACGGCGGAGGTGTCGTGGATCTCGCCGGAGAAGAAGCCCTTCTTCGCTCAACGAATCGTCAAATTGCTGTCACCAATAGGAGGCTTGGAGCTCAGGGAAGCTCTCTGGAGTGGCGGATGGTTGTGACAGTGGCCGGAGGGCGATGATTTATAGGATGAAGGTGATGGGTTGGCTGGTGACGAGGTGAGGTTTGTGGTCGACGTGGGGCGACTCTGGTGGGAGTCGTGGGAAGCGAGGGAGCTGGCGAGGGTGAGGGAGGAGTGGTCTCCATCGTGGTGGTGTTGGCGGTCGGAGAGGGTGGATGAGGTGGAGACGAAAATAGAAAGGGGACGACGTCTCGCGCAAGATCGAGATCATGGGAGAGAGGGGGGCCCGGAGGTAGGAGACGAAGTCTCCACCGTTGGATCTTGTGATCCAACGGTGGTGATCGAAGAGGTAATGGTTGGGTAGGATTAGATCGGGGCGCGGTGATGATGGGCTGCAGTTGAACCACGTGGCGAGTTGCGGGCGAAGCGCTAGCGAGCGGCGAGGATGAGCAGTTAGTGTTGATCAAGCGGCTGAGAAGAAAAGGCGGAAAACGCGGCTGAGATGGAAAGGCAGAGGTCGATCAGAGGGTTGAGGATTTGACACGTGGCGAGCTCTGCTTAAGGCGCTTATGAACGGTGATGATGAAGGCAGGAGATGATCTGACGGCTCAGGCAATGGGGCGTGCGTGGAACACCTGGAGTCGTTGGATCTCAGGAGGAGATCCAACGGCTGGAAGATGAGGCGGATGAGGCAAGGGGAGCGGGCCGCGTGGCGCAACCAGAGGGCGCCACATGGCCTGCTGTGAATGGCTGGACAAAAATGAATGTGTAGAGAGAAGAGGGGGCCGAATTTGGAAAAACTCAAAACATGAAAGTTGTAGATCTCGATGAGATCTACAAGTTTCATGTTGACCAAAGACGGAGATGAGGTCAAATACGATACATAAATACAAAGATACAAATATACATATGTGTAGTATACAAGGTGGCCCAAAAACCAAACTTTCTCATACGAGCTCCAAATTGGATGAAATTAGTCTCATTTTAAAGGTCTTTTAATGTGTAGTATTCTAAGAGTAAGTAGACCTAGTTCGGAGTTTGTATGAGGGATTATGTGCATTTTAGTGTACAGGGGTTCTAGGGCTTTATTGACTGATTTACAAGGGGGATATTTGGCATTCTTCCCTATATTATCAACTAAGGAGTACATAGTATAAGGAAGAGGTTATTTTAGTGAGTGGATATTTTACAAGGGGTTTTGACTTCTTATTTGAATGCAAATGGACTGCTAAAATGAATGTATTATGTATGTATGAATGAATGCTATTTATGCATTATAAAGGGAAATATGCCTCTATTTACTCGGGAACAAGGCTCTATTTTTGACTTTTGAAGTGATGAATCACAGATTCATCAAACCTCCGTCAGACGATATTCTTGGTTTCAGTCAAATGAGCATTGATAATGATCGGGTGCATGTTCGGTTATCCAACAAATAAGGCATACTTCATATTGGAGGATAAAGGTTTGAGCTAAAGTGGAGAAGAAGCAACTTCAGTGGTGACTTCAACGACAATTGTAGGTGTAAGCTCTTTCGATTGTCATTTGTCCACCTCTGGCAATTCAGCTTCATTATTCAGTATATCACACAATGAAATCTTCCTGCTCAGATGAGAGGGATTGTTCAAGTTCTTGTAATGGCGCATCAGTGAAAATCTCATCTTCAAAGACGTTGGTCAGTTGGACTGTGCTTTCTCGTCCTTCCTCTAGGAATAAGAAGTCCTCATAACAAATCACAATCCTGATAACAATCATATTCAAGCACTCTCATCTCAGGCACAACTTCTGTAGGCTTTGGCTCAAGAATGGTCTCTATCTGTATATTGTTTGTGCTAGAGTGGAATGTTATCTCTCCAATGACATAGTCAAATACCGCCTCATCCGTCCAAAGGAAGGACCCGCCTAGGATGATCGGGGTGTTAAGTAGAGGTGCAGAGGTGTCCATATCTAGGACAATGAAATCCACAGGGAATTGCATCCCTTGAGCAATGATAATAACATCCTCTAGCATGCCCTTAGGTCGCTTAACTGATTGATCTACGAATTGCAGAATCATCTTCATTGGCTTGAGCATACCTAACCCAAATTCAGTGAGTAGTGAGGCTGGAAAAAGGTTGATAGAAGACCCGATGTCGAGCAAGGTACATTCGAACTCCTAATTGAATATTTGCATCTGATGAGAGGTGCTCCCTTGTCTTTCATCTTATATGGGATATCGCTGATGGCATTCATAGTTGTCATGGTCAAGACGTTCATTCCTAGTTTTTTCTTCTTGCAGCTCGGACGCTTTGTTGTACAATCCTCTTTAAGTCCTTGTTTCACTATAGGCATGTACTCCACAGCTTTCAAAAATGGCATTTCAATGATAAAGTTTCATAAAATTTGGACTATTTTGGGATCAGACAAAGCATTTTCAATTTTTCATTGCTTTTGATTTAATAACTGAAGGAAAAGGCATATATACATTGTTAAAAATGTTTCCATTCATATTTCTATCCATATCTTTCCATATAGGTAGATGGCAAAAAGGAATACAGTCATCTACATGTTGTGGACAAAAAATAACAAGCTTGGCTCCATCGACTGGCTTTTGTTATGCGGCTCGTGTTGGCATCTCCAAGGCTAGTGTGACTTCATTGGGATTGTTGCTCTCTTTTTTATGTTTTTGTTTTTTCTTCTTTATTTGTATTTTTGTTTCTGGTGCTACTCCGAAAAATCTCTGGTCCCATCGGCTGAATTGATATGTGATCCAAAAAAGAGGGTGATAGCGGCAAAGAAATGCAAGAGGATATGAGGATGGAAATTTACCCTCGTATTAAATGATGCATGCAAAGATAGAAGACCTACAATGTTTCCTAGATCTCTCCATGATGGATGCAAAACAAGAGTTTATAAACCTAATCTATATGTTGATATACACATGAAGAAATAACCCTAAATAGGAATTGATGTTAATGGTAAGAACCAAATGCAAAATATAAGAAGAGAAAGCTAAGGTCCGGTCTTGAAGGCTCCTCTGTGTCCACCACAGTGAGTCTTATAGGCGTTGTATGGAGACCTCTCATGATATGTAGTTTCAAGTCAAGTATTCAATAATTAATTTGATCTAATTCCAAATGAAGAATCTATAGGTACATGCAAATTATTAGGAGTTTTGGCCTTATATTACTGAGCAAGCAATCCTACAAAACTAAGGGATCATTCCATAAAACAAATAAAAATAAGGCAGATAACTCAAAATGTAAAAAACAAAGAAAATAAAGATGATAAAACTCAGAAAAATATGGTGAGCCCTCAAGTTAACAATTACTTGGAAACTAGGCCCGAGTATCCAAGTCCAAGTACATGTATTATTACAAATTAATTGTACAAAAATAAATGTCACTCTCTCATAAAAATAAAAGGAAAGGCTATGCCAATTTTCCCTCTTTCTCTATCATGCTCTCTCCTCTTCATCCACAAATAGAAGGACAAAGTCTTCTAGACTCGAGTGCACCACTTACCTAGGTGGTCGCCATCGTCTCGAAGTCCCTCATAAGAAACTACAAAAGAAAACTATTAGCAGAATAAACAATTATATCAAATAAAAGATAAAATAAATAAAAAATAGTAAAATAAAATGGATCCAAAAATATATCTTTTGTGTTGTTCCCCAATAACGATGCCATTAGATGATAAGGACCATGCGAGGGTCAAAGATTATCCTCACTAAAAAGCAAAAATAGAGTGTCGTTGAGGAAACTACTCACAAGATCTTGGGTCGATCAATAATAAACCCACATAATGTGAAGATAAAACATACAAACAAGTGTGAATCAAAAATTATTATAACCATGCAATAAAATGTGTATAGTGGACAAGTACGGTAAGGTGTCGAACACAGGGAGAACGGAGGATAGATAATAAAAAATGACTAAAAAAGATAAGGAGAGTTTTGGGGCTTTTAGGGATTTTTGAATTTTTATGGATTTTTAATTATTTATTTTTTTGAAAATTTTGTTTTATTTTTATATTTAAATTTAATATTTGTATTTTTTAAAAATTTTTATTTTTGAGATTATTATTATTATTACAAAGTTCAGGGGGGCAGATGTAAAATTCCTAGAAAATATTACCCTAATATTCCAAAAATGTGGACTAAAATGAAATAGAAATTATCCAAGGGTTTAGATGCAAAATACCTAGTCCCCTCATATGCACGGGAACATGAGGTGATGTGGATTGGACCTAAGTGCAAATATGGGAAATATAGTAGGCAAAATGCAAAATGTCCAAAATTTTAACGCTACAGACGGAAGTTTAAATATAAAAAGAAATACAAAATGGGGTGACATATGGCAAAATTACCCTCTCAACACTATCGGACCGCTAGGCGGATTCCACTTGACTTGTAGTTGGATTTTGATGACTGGGTACCGATTCGCGTGGGATGCTTGAAATTAGATCTCAGATGAGATCTGACGGTGGAGACATGGCTTGATCTCATGATGGTTGCTCCACCTGGAATGTGTCCACAATTAGACGGCTTTAAAGGTCAATGGAGGAACAACTCAAGAACAGATGGCAGGGGAGCTTTGATCTATCATTTTTTGTCATTCTTCATCCCCAAAAGCTCATGTGAAGAGCAAAATGCTCCTGAGCATCTTCCGCTTTGAGTAGAGCCTTCAGAATTGTCTAGAGCTCACTAGATGAGATCGGAGAGCAAGAGGACATGCAACCTTCTTCATGGACCAAAGATGAGGCCTTTTCTCTATAGTACCTGCACGGTTAGGTTTGCGGCACAAAATCGAAGGCACTGGAGGTGCTACTCGGTTGAGATGAATGAAGATGATGCGTGGTGAATGTCTCCATGGAGCAGTGGAGGAGGAGACATTGGTCTCCTGATTTGGGCTTGATCAAGTCGGATGGTGGTGCATGGAGTATAAATTAGTGACGGCGGAATGAAATGAGGGTGGGAAAGGAGACGGAGCATGGTCGGAACATGATGGAGAGGATTGCCAAAGCTCAGCTCTAGCTAACTACGATTTGGATTTTTGATGAAATATATGCTAAATTAACTAGAAATAAAATCTAATATACCCTAATGCTGAGCCTAAGAATTGAAAATGCAAACATGGAGGAGCTGGAAGCAGAGCTCAAGACAGAGCTGGTCGGTAGAGCTCGGATCTTCAACCTCGGTACTCTTCCTCCACGCTAAGTAGTCCTCAGCCCTCCTATTGTCACCAGGAAGCTTCACAGCATGAACCTTGGGGATTTCAAGAGGTTAAAGGAGAACAAATTCAAATGGTGCATGGGGGAAGGTATATGTATATGGGAGAGTTTGATCAGGAAGGGTGCTCGATGCAGGGGACCTCAGATCAAGAAGTCAAGGGTGCGTGAAAGAGCATTGATTAGGGTATAAAAGTCAAAGAGGAATCGAGTCATTTTTAAGCAAGAATCAGGCGGAGAAAATTGGCAAAATCAAGGTGGTAGGTGTCTGACAGAGCAAACCTAGGGAGGCCAGAGAATTGACCGTGATTAACTCTGACTGGTTTCACGTTGGTCCACGTCAACCAGGAAGGCGACAAAATTAGGGAAAAATCCCTTGTTGATCCAATTTAAATTATTAAATTGTTTTATTAGTTAAAACATGAAAATTTTTTGTTATTTTATATAGTATTTTATTACGATTTTTTTTACAAGTGAATTTATTATAGGTTTCTTTTTACAAGTATAACTATATGTATAATGTCCTATGTTTTGAATATTTTATTTTTATTTCTTTATTTCATATCTTATTAATTAATATAATTATTTTATAAATTTATAACTTTTTAAAATATACGTTAATATATTTTTTTATTGATTTTTGGGTTTTATTTATACACATAATTAATTATAAGTATTTATTATATATGTATATGTAAGTACAATTCATTTATGTATTTTGTATATTTATTTATTTTTACTTATTTTAATGGTTTTGTTTTATTTTAGTTACGTGTATACATTGCAAATAATATTTACAAAATTATAAAAATATAAGATAATGAAAAATATAAAGAATAAATAAAATGAATATTTTATTCAGATATGATGTACAATAGAGGTCCCAAACCTAACTTTTGCATCTTAACTCTAAATTAAATGAAACTACCTATATTAAATAGCTAATAAAAAGTTGCAAAGACTTAAACATGATTTCGATGAATTTCTATTTCATATGGAGAAGATATGGGCATGATAATTTTGGATTTTGGCTTATTATTTTAAGTGTAGAAGGTATAATATGCATTGTTTTTGTGTGAAATCAATTTTGTATTTTTTTTATTTTTATATACAACTTTCATGTGCAAATTTTCTTGATTTGTTGTACAAATAATGAATAATAAAATAGGCCCCAAAACTCAATTATTTAACAAAATAAATTAGGGGTTTTTATTGTATTTTTGGCCCTTATTTCCCCAAACTTTATTCCTTGTCGACCCGGTCATCATGATGCCTAGATCTCGAGGTATAAGGTCATTTAATACCTATGGTATTTCATTTATTTTTCTTTTCTTTTATTTTCTTTATTCTTTTATTTTATAATATTTACACAATAAACAATCTATGTTGTTTTCTGCAAAATAATTCTATTTTCATGTATTTAGCTAAGGTTTAAAGGTCAAAATGAAGGAATAAAGGTGATGAAATGGAGATTCATCAGATATCAATCTTTGGAGTAAGGGTTGTTGTCTCTTTCTCATGATTGAATCCTTTCTTGATAATCACTTGGAAGTGTGGTTTAGTCCTCAATCTAACTCTTTGAATATTAAACCTAGTACCAACCTCTATGATCCAACCATTGAATCGATAGTTGTGTGATATAAAGATGGCCAAGGTATATAATCCTATTTGTACTAAGGGATCCATAAATAAGTACATGCAAATAGGTAAATTTTAATCTTAGAATGGGAGTGGAAATCAAGAACTTTTATTGATACTAGATTATAATAATATTTATTGTATAAATGGTTCAACTAGGGTTTATATGTCTAACAAGGTCCTTTATAACAATGGAGCTCTCTTCATCATTTAATTTGTGTTATTAGTAACTTGTATAGTTCACATTGTTTGGCTCCACATATGAATTGTATAATAATATGTCTTCTTGCAATAAGTGTTATCCATAAATTGGCAAAATCTAATTATGAAAGTTGGTTAGGTAGTGGACCCTATTAGTGTCTCATTTTAATAATTGTAGCAAAATTTTTTTGTTTGTCAAAGTCATGGGGGTTCTAACTGGGTGGTATCCATTGATCTATACCCGCAATAGTATAAAGATAATGACTTATTCAACATCATTAATTTAACCCATAAAACTTCACAATTGAACTCCAAATTGCGAACATCTACGCCCCTGGGATGGTGATGACAAAGAAGAGTTTTTATGCCATCTCACTGACTTGTCCTCCAACTGTTTCATTTTATTTTGTAGTTGACTTTAATCACTATTATTCCTCAATTTAAAATTTGTCAAAGAGACAAATCCTTTGCCACTATTGAAACTTCAACTCTTGGTGCCAAAATTTTGGAATGATAGAATTAGGTAATGCCCTCTCAAACTATACTTGGATTGTTGTAACTCAATGTTGCTTCGCGAAAGGGGATTATGCCCTTTTCTCACCTTCCTCATCTGACATCGCTCCAATCATAAACATTAAATATTTACCTACAATTTTCCCTAATCACAAACTATATCCTTGTCAACATTACTACAAAGTATTTTTTAAATGGAAGGGGATGGATCAGTGATTTATTATGTTTTTATATCTTTTTTGAGCAAAATTCATGTGTAGTCCTTTTCATTTTTTCTTGAATTCATGCATATTTTTCATTTATATTTTGCATGCATATTGCATTGAAAATATTATAAAAAGGAAAAAATTACCTTACAAAATGCAATTCAAAAAGAAAAAATAATATCTTAATCTTCTCATCCAATTTATCAATAAATATGTGCTCCAAGTCCATATTAAAGTAAAAACTTATTTTATTTTTTACCTTTTCAGGTCTAGTTTGGAAAGGGCCCAAGAGGACTTTATTCTCATCTCTTTTCCCTTTGAAAAAAAAGAGTAAGCGACGAAATAAGGGTTGACGTCATCCCATCAAGGGGCTGACCTCAGCCTTCTTCCTCAATGAGAAGGAACAATCGCTGCCACCCCTCCCCTCCCCACAACCTCAATGCATGGGGCGATTGGCCTCCACCCCCGCTAATCAGCCCCATCCCTCCATCACTCTACCCACCACCCCCTCCACTCCCTCAACAACTATAATAAGGAGAGGGAGACAAAGATCGAGGTGGACCCAACGTCAACCATCGCCGATCTCCACTGCACCCATATTATTCTAGAGCTCGTCATCCCGAACTCCACCATTCCGATGCCATCGACCTCCATCGTGGTCCTCCACTCACCGTCGTGCTCTATCGTGAAGGTCGAGTACGACCCCAATCCTTGGTCTTAGGACCTTTTGCAATCTATTTATTTTTCTATATTTTTTATTTTCTTTTGGACATAGTTGTAATATCTCAAAACCTGAGTTTACTTCTCATAATTGTTTCATTTTTGAATATTTTATTACGGTAAATAGCAGTTCTACCATCATCTTTTCATAAGTTATATTTCGATCCCTAAAGGATCCATTTGCAAATTTCTAATTAGTTTTCATTCATATGCAATTTGTCAATTTATTTTATTAATCAACATATTTGCACTCTTTTCTTAATTTTTTTTAAATTACAGAACAATCCCTAAGTTTAATTTTAATTACAATCTAACTCTTAACTTTTGAGTCTTTACACTTATACCCCTGTACCTTTGAAAATTCATTAAAAATAACCATAAACTCCAAAAGATTCACCAAAAATCCTACGGGATCTTGTTAGCATTTACAGTCTATTGGTATCAATTTCATTGCATTCCAAGTTTTATAAAATCAAAGAAAATTTGAAAGAATAATCATGCATGATTGTCATTTTTTTAAGCTGAACTCTTTTTAAAATTGTGATATATTCATCATGTCCATGTATTCGATCCTTGAACTTATCATTTCACTTCTTAGAATTTTTCTACATGTTCATTATTATCTGAAAAAAATTGTTGAGAATCATGTGTGTTAACATCGACATCTAAAATTTATTTTTTAGCGCACTGATTTTCCACACTTTCAGAAGGGTTTTGGCTAAATAAACCAATCTTCAATACACTTGCGTAACATGATCCCGCTCTTTTCATATTTTCTAACTTGCTCTATAGCCTAGTTATACAAGTGATCATTCCATTCTAGAGTACTCGTTGAGACCTTTCTAACGAGCCCAAGAACATTGAAATAATAGTTTTTATTCGAGAGTTATGTGCAAAATATGATTAGGTTGTGGTTATTGGATCCAGATTCGACCAGATTGGGCGGAACCTATATAAGAGGGGGCGAGCCAAGTGGGCTAGCTGCTCAGACCACTTCGCCTCTTGGAGCTCCTCCCCTCTCTCTAGAGCTATGTTGTTAGAGACGATTTTCGATCACCGATAGTGAGACCAAGTACACCATTTCGAAGAGTTCGAAGCAAAGATTGTCATGGCCATGCCCGTGTTCCATGAGATGTCATGGAATTCTCACTCTAGGTTAAAGAATGTCATACGAAAACATTTTTGTGAGGTATAGTTTCACCCACTTTTGTGGTCAGATCCATGCGTATTTTGATTCGTGGGTGTTTGATAGTATACTTTACATGTGCATGGCATCAATTTCTCATTTGTATGAGTTTTGGTGACGGAATGCACATCGTATAACATCAGTTGTTGCATTTTCTTGTTGATATACTACGTGCATGTGGAAGATGTGTGTGTGTGTATTCATGATGTGGGTAACACCAAAAACCCATTGGAGAAATTAGATCAATGATCGGAGAGATTTGCGGTTCAAATTGATGAATCATACTAATTTATGATCGATCATTCTAGCCCATAATGGCGGATCATGTTTCCAATGCTGGATGATCAGTTCTGATTGAGTAGCAAGTGCAATGATCGATTATTTTGGGATTGTAGACTTATTTGGACCTTAAAAAAGATTCATATATGATAAATATATGGATAATTTAAAATGACTTGATAAATAACTGAAATGAGTCCTATATGAGGTAAATTGAATTGAAACTAGGAGCGATGAACCTCAGTGACTGAGAGCATCGGTCATCATCTGAACAGACATAGGAGATCCAGATCTAAAATATATCTTGAGGTCAACGTATGATTTTCATACTGTGTCATTTCTTTCCATGTTGCAGTGACAATCTTAACCGATATCTAGTTAGTGGAATAGACACCACAAAATGGAGGGCCATGCACCCTTGGGGCCCGAGTAGAAGCTTGGATGATCATGATCCCAACAGCCATGTTAGTTGGGGGACATGTTGCCTGGTACACCTTGAGGTTACTTTTCTTACGATGTTTTCCATGAAAGTGTGCGATCTAAGTAATCACGGTTGGTGGTTTATATTTCGCTTTTTTCACTTAGATTTAGCACTTGTGTATTTGTTGGTGTAGGCAATATTAGTTAGTGTCTCCGACTATGATTTTGGGTGTTCTTGGTGATCGGTGCCCTTGAAGGATATGGGAAAATCCTTAAGCGCATCACGGAAGCGTGAGGATTGCATTAAATGTGATCGAGAGTAATTAGTCGCACTAGTTGCTCGTGGCAGCAGAATTTATAAATTTAATCCAATAAAACTACATGATCCAATAACACTTCTCGGATTATTTCATATAAACCACAAACAAGTATTAGGTTTACCTCTTGAAGCGTTGTTGCGATCGAGTCTCTAAACGAAGAGACCTCCTGTCTCAAGTCCCATCCGACGAAGGAGATGCTTGCGATCATGTTAATGAAACACGTGTTCCTCACAATCCATATTGATGATCCAAGCAGCGAATATCCTGATCTCGTCACACGAGGTCCAACAACTTCTTCATGAACAAGGCACAATGAATGAGATGGAGATCCACAAGCAATCGATCCAGCAACATAATGGCGATGCAGCGATGATGACGACTCTCTCTAGGGCCCCATGGTGGATGGCCACATGTTGAGAGAGGGGGAGAGAGAGAGAGAGTCTTGGTGTGTAGAGAATGAGAGAGAGAGAGCATTCGGTTTGATGTACTTTGAAGAGCAAGGGGTTCCTCTTCTTATATAGTATTTTGGGATCCATGGATCTCAATCCATTGACAATACAAAATCAATGGATGAGATTTCTTTCAATGACCATGGTCTTATTAAAAACACAACAACAATTAATTTAATTTAAATATATTAAATAATCAATATAAATTAATTTCATATTTAATCAATTAACCTTGGAGATAACTGGAAGAAGATAACCATCCTACCATAAAGGGGGACAGCCACCCAATCCAATTGGGACTTGGTGGTCATCCACTACCTTTGTTTGTGGTTGGTATCTTTTTCCAATGTGATCACATTATTTCATTCCAATATTATCTCATAATAATAATTCTCAATCATCTTGAGAACATTGCAAACATGCCATTGGAAAATTTGTTAATCACATTCACAACCCAAAATAAAATCTAAGTTACATTTTTAATGAATTATCCAATGTGAATCCAATTCACATCAGTAATTTATCAACAAATATAAATTAAAATAGGCTCTCTCTAATATATTATAAATCTCATTTATAATATATAAGATTAATATGGATAGTGATATTCACATTATTCATATCGATGATAATTATCACACATTATCATCTTGGATCTCTATTCTCATGTGCCCAAATAATATGAATCACATTCATAATATTCACGTCTTTGATAATTAAATCACATTTAATTATCTCACATAACTCTCCTTATAATGGCCAAATAATATGAATCAAATGCATATTATTCATGATAATTAAATCACATTTAATTATTCAATTTCTCAATGCTCGGATACATATATCAACAATGAAATTATCCATGAACTCTTTCAAGGATAATGCGCTTTCTCCGTGGGTGCTTGGAGATAAGGACATGGCAATTGTATTGTTCCATGTATAGTGACTTGGATATTGAGATCACATCTCAAATCCAAATCTTGCAGAACTCCCATAGAGGTTTTATTAAATCAAAGTCGTAGATCCAATCTTCCCAATGCATCTGAATCACATTCAGATCAAGATCCAACATTTGGACTAAGATCATATCACTTCTCTATGAGAGGAGTCACTAAAATCTAGACATGTTTCATCACTCCCTCAGAATGGAAAAGTGTTGTGGTTATAAAATCGTCTATGATCACATCACCCTCACGTATTCCTAATACTTGTACATCCTGCAAACTAGAGGACCTAGAATAAACCTAAAGTTTTAAATATCTTTTAGATTATCTCCTTTCAGGTTTTATCATTAAGTTTCTCATTCGATCATTGGGATTTTGTATCGATCATATACTTTCCAAAAGCATATATCATACCCAGGTATTGATCATGTACTTTCTAAAAGCATGATCAAACCTACAAATTCAGTCAAGCTTCCAAAGCGAGATGAAGGTGCATGGAATTTGATTCTTCCCAATATCTCATGAGTGAGCTCATGTCTTCTGGTTCAGTAGAACCTGTATAATCCCTTTGAGATATCATATTACTCATATGTCGTTGTATACACACCAACGCGCCAGTGTATATACCTTGATTAGGTCATCAACCTATTGGTCTACCAAATGTACACACTCAGACATAAAGTATCACATTGGTCTCTGGTCAGAGAATGCATGCATATATCATGACAACATACGACATAGATCCTTGGTTATCTTGATCTCAATAAGTCAACTCTTTGACCTAACTTATCTAACACCTTTGAATCTATATTCCTACGCAGAGGACCTGCATCAAGAGGTTGGTCAGATATCATCCTTTAGAGAAAGGATTGCAATCACCTTCTCAGGATGGATATCATCTCTTCGTAGTCATTTGACGGTACTTGATGAGTCCTCAATCTAACTCTTTAGATATTCATCCAAGCATAAGCCTCTATGATTCAACAATTGAATCAACATTTGTATGATGATTAAGATGGCCTTTATACATAACCCTAATTGTACTAAGGAACCTATAATGCAAATTAATTATTTTTATTTCAGATCAGGGAATGCAATTTGCAATAACTTTATTGCATAAATGTCTTACTGTGGGCTCGCGTATCCAACAATCTCCCACTCACCCAAAGAGCCATTAATGGGATAATCTTTAAACCCACACTCATGTGACAATCATAAGCTACTTAGAAAAATAGCTAGGTAAGCTTATCGGTCACTCTGTTCCCAAGAGACCACGCCAAGTACTTTTATGGCACTTTCATATCTCCTAACAACAATGCTTGCATCCAATGCGAATGTTGCATATCTTGCAACCAATACTCAATCTTGTTAATTATAGTGTTTTAACACTACAATTCAATAATAATTATAACAAGTATGTTATTTCTATTGTACTTATCAGCATGCTCATATTCCCGGAGATCTCTATCTCCTAAGGTATCTGCAGTCAAGACTTTCCTGGATCACTATCTATAAACTCTTAAGTTCCTGATGATACGACTTAGAGATCATTATCTCTAAAGTCTTGTCATCTTTGAAGATATTGTTATTATTGTAATCAAGTGTTTTATTTCCATAGTAGGGTTAGTGACAATTTACTACTCCCACTGCATGGCAAACATCTGAATTTTGTACTCATCTAGCATACACCCGATTTCTCATAACTGATGCACATGGGCAAGCAATTTTAACATCCACTTCATCAACTCTTTTAGGTGTTATCCCTTAAGATAGATCAGTACCATATCTTAAGGGATGAAAGCCTTTCTTGGAATTTTCTAGAAAATGGAACATATCCAAGGTGTATCACTAATGTGACGGTCCCAATACCCTCTTCTCTTTGCTTATGAACATCTTCCGAACAAAGATCGTAAGAGGTATCCTTGAGATCATATCTCAAGGTATGGAACAACCATATTATAAAACACTTATTATTATCCTTATATCATTCCAAATGATTAGTATATAATTTATATTTAGCATGATGAACACAATGGCACTCCCATTAAGCTTCACATGATTCATCAAGATTCTATCCGAAAATTACAACATTTGTAATTTCATCAAATTTTGATGTTCCAACTACAAGAAGCTTATTTCATTCCATAGATGGAGTTTCTTCATCTTGTACACCTTGCTTTCCACAACCATGAAGCCCTGGGGCTACTTCATGTAAATATCCTCAGAGAGGTATTCATTTAGGAATGCAATATTTACTTCCATCTTGAAGATGTCAAAGTCAAGTTGTGTATCTACAGTTAGCAATAATCTGATGGGATTAAGCATGGTCATTGGAGAGCAAGTCTCATCACAAGCAATGTCTTCTCTTCAATGTGTAGCTCATGTATATGATCCATGCTTTGAAGGTCTCTACCTTCTCATCAGGTTCCTTTTTTCTCTTGAAGATCCATTTACACCTTCACAGGTCTTACCCATATAGGTGGATCCTCGAGGGTCCATATACAACATTTGTATATGAAATCTACTTTAGACTTTATTGCTAGCATCCATCTTTCCATGTCATGATCTTCAGAAGCTTCATCGCATGAAGTAAGATCATTGTTAGATTTCTCAAACGCATGAAATTCATACCCTTTAGGTGATCTTACCATCCTCAAACTAATTTGAAGAGGTATGAGTGGTTCATCTTTAATTGTCCTTTTAGTTTCCAATTTCGGGAGCCTCATTATCTTCTCAAGATTAAATAAGTTACTTCACTTTATTTTCATCTTGATTCTCAAGAGTTTCATCCTCTAAGAATCCATATCCTTAGAGATGAAATCTTTTAAGAATCTCAAGGTCATAAAATAGATATCTAATACCATCCTTTATTTTCCTAATGAAGTACCACTCTTTTGTGCTAGATTCCAGCTTACTTGCATCCATGACAAAGTTATGGACCAAGCAACCCTAAATCCTTAAGCGTCCAACACTATGCTAGATTCCAAACCCTAGCTTATGAGATTTATCAGGTCTAGGTCCGCATGGAATCTTTTTAATGATATATAATGTAGTCTCTACTACATATTACAACTGGAAACTAAGAGATAATTATGATAAGATTCATCATTGATCAAATCATGTCACATGATCTAATTGCATCTCCCTACAACTCTATCAAGTTTAGGTGTATTAGGAGGAGCGAGACATGAATGATATCATGTCTCCATAAGATATTCTTTGAATTCATCTAATAGGTACTTGCTACCTAAGTTCATTTCATCTTCCTTCAAACTTTGGTTCCAAACCAAAATTGTGAAATCATTGAACATTTCAAAGGTTTCTAAGGTGAATGGAAGAAATCTAATATCACAAATAATCATCGAATGATATCATATATCATCAATATTTATTATGATACAGATGATTCACATATATCAACATGTATGAGATCCTGAATACCTTGACATCTTACACCATTATCAAGGGTGTATTGGATATTTTACTTTGAATACAATATTTACAAGTATACAAGATTTGAAATTTCATATATTCTAAAGTTTCATCTCTTATTAGTCTATTGATCTCATCAACAAACTTATGTCCAAGGTTTGATGCCAGATCATTGTCAAATGATCTTCATCCACCTATTAATCTTTTAGTGTTTAATTTTCAGTATTAGAAACGTTTATGAGTCATTCATTAATTTTAAAATTAAGTACAGTCCACTAGATGTTAGATTACTATCTGAAATAGATTCATCATAACTTTTATGATATGTTTATTCCAGAACTCATGTTATTTCCAACATTTAGAAATAAACAATGAGTGTATTCTAATATCTAGGTCATAGAGACATTCTCTAAGACTAATAAATCTCCCACTGAAATTATGAAGTCTATCTATCCAATAGATATTGTTGCAACAATTGCATCAATATCTATGTGGATGACTATTAAACCTTAAAATCAAATTTTCCAGTCTTCTAAAACATATGCAACCAATTGCAAGTGTTATTCGAAGAATGAGATACAATTATTAGACTTTGATCTTATCTAATAAGTAAGTCAATTTCGATGATCAAATGTAGATTATTCCGATGCGTTATTAGAGTCCTTCTCTAAGGATTTTAGACAGTTTATATAGTCACACTATCAGTACATCAGCGTATTGCAGTATTGACATTCATCCAACTCTTTGGATGTCATATAGAAATTACAGAAGTATAGTCAACTCCTTGAATTTCCTTCTTGCTTGGGTCAGACCCAATTCCACCGCGCTCCCTTCATTTATAAACAATCATTGCTTAATACATGATTTCTTAGATCTAAATATAAGAGTATTTCAACATTTATACACGTTTCATTCAATTCATGCAATATGAATATTATGAAGCTTCATGAATGACTTGAGTACAGACTATAGAATGATGACACTTATCGTATCGGCATTCATCTAAACTCTAAAAGATTTTAGTTCAGGTAGGTACTCAAACATTTTGAATACATCATCTCTTATCGCACGATACAACGAACCGTGCCATTCATGGTTAAATGTCAAGAGCACATATGTATGCTAGAACATCTTCTCCAGTTTTTATAAGGATTATTTAACAATTACGATCATCATCAATATGATACTTCTAAAGCACACTCAATGAGAAATCAAGACTATATAGACACACAAACCCTATGTTGTTGTCCTATTGTCTATTTAATAGTCATTCCTTATTATTACGAGGAAACTCGTACATTGCAATCACATACAACATGTGTCCAACTGCAAGTACAATATCTTGATCATGGATCTAATCCATGGTATTTTACTGGTTATTATTGAGTATAGTTTTGAGTGGGTTTAATAAGGATTATCTGAAATAAGATAATTTACATATATATATATATATATATTACTTTGATTTAGGAGTTTTTATATGAAAGTTGTCTTGCCATGTCAACGCTGAAAATTCATTCCCTTAATCACTTTCATTGTAAGAGATATACTTACCATTATATCTCAAGCAAGATATGGGATCTCCTTCCTTATCTTTGTCACATCCCAATAATATGAGAACTTGCAACTCGGATAAAAAGAATCGGGAACACGTTCTGCATTACAAGTCCAACTTCTATTCCCAATTCTATCTTTAACACCCGAGCCCACCACCCCTAAGGTAATGTTGATCCATAATTAATTGAACCAACAGTCAACATGATTAGAACTCGCTATGCACAATCCACTATCGTATGAATAATATGAGGACCCGATACTGGGATCACTACGCATACGATCTTACTCTTTCGAGAAGCAAAGAGTATGATCCAGATATGCTTGTATGTAGGAGCTGTCACTTCGGACATGTGTCTCTTATATACAATTCATGGCGATGGAACCCTTCATCGGGGAGACCGTGGATATCACTTATGTGATCCTCCATATCGTGTTTAAATTCTAATTAATTATTATGAATCATATTCACATAATTAATTCTTTCAAGGAAAATTACAATTTTATTCATAATAGAGTATTTTAATTTTAATTGGATCTAATTAATTTAATCATATTAAATAAATTATCAATCCAATCAGTCAACCAACAAACTTGATTGTTACTTGAAGGATGGTATTATCTCAAAAATACATATTATTCGAATGTTAATAATTAAAAAATCCATCATGATCCCTTCAAACATTATCCCTTCATTACCCGTTGTCATGGCCAGTACTGACGGGAGTAGGACAGTCGCTCATGGAGCAAACTTCTACCCCCAAGGTTTTGAATCTTGATTTTGATTTCGTTTCCAAATGTTAAAAAAACCAAAATAATTTTGAAATTTCGTCGAAATTCTGCCAATTTCGGCCAAAATCGACTTAGATTTGTAAAGGAATGGTACATATTGAGATTTCGATTTTGGTTTTGGTAGGGTGTCGAAACCAAAATTTCTCTGAAATTTTGTGAAATTTAAAACCCTAGCTTACCCAACGCTAACCGACTAGACAACATAAGCGCCTCAGGTCAGGATAATGCCAATTAATCACTTACTTGATATGATAATAGGTACTTCAATCGGAGTTATACCATATAATAATAATGATAACCATTTTAATTAATATTATATTGAGATTTGCTAAACAAATTCCCAATCATATTCAAGCATCAATGCTTGTTGGAAGGTTCATGTAACCAATTGTGATATAGTCAAATCTAATTAATTTTCGTTAAGGCAAATGCCATTTAATGAAATAATTATCATCTTTAAATATTTCACAAATATTCATAAATGCTTGTCTCAGGAAATTAAGCATTAATTTCCATTAATTTAATTGAATAACAATCACAAGGTTCATGGTCACATGTGTCATTTCCATTAGTGACCCCTACTTACTATGATTAGCATATCTCAATTAATTTAAATCGAAATCAAGCAAAATAAGTTTCCATAGTTTGCTAATTTGATTGACAACAGAACTCAAGTGATATTTATATATTTCTAGGCATATTAAGATTGGAATTAACTCTTTAATTATGTCAGGAGTTGCCATCCCCGAAAAGTGGTTATATGTTCATTAAAATGATCATAACTTGAGCAATCAGATTCCAAATCACACAAACTCAAATCTGATGATTTCCTTATTTAATGAAGATGATTATTCAATGATAATGACATGTTTAAACACTTTTAAACATGTCAAAAAATGAACTAAATAAGGTGTGTGAATGAAATGCGATGAAACATCACACAACCAAAAAATTCCCAAGTCATCTTAGGCTTATGGATCATATCCAAAACCTTTGACCTATGGCTCGATATAACTCGAAAGATATGGAAAAATCCTTAAGTGTATCACGGAAGCATGAGAATCGCATCGAATGCGATTGGGAGCGACTAGTCACACTAGTAGCTTGTGGCAGCAGAATTTAAAAATTTAATCCGATGAAAGAACATGATCTAGGAATACTTATCAGATCGTTTCATCTAAATCACAACCAAGTATTAGGTTTATCTATTGAAGTGTGGTTGCTATTGAGTCTCTAAATGAAGAGACCTCCTGTCTCAAGTCTGATCTAACGAAGGAGACACTTGTGAGCACGTTGATGAAACACATGCTCCACACAATCCGTGTTAATGATCCAAGTGGTGAATATCCTGATCTCATCATACGAGATCCGACGTCTTCTTCACGAGCGAGGCGCATCCAAGGAGACGGAGATCCACGAGCAATTATCTAGTAACATATTGATGATGCTATGGCGATGACAACCCTCTCTAGGGTCCCACGACGGACGACCACATGTTGAGAGAGAGAGAGAGAGGCTTGACATGTAGAGAATGAGAGAGAGAGGGAGAATTATGTTTGATGTAACTTGAAGAGCAAGGGGTTCCTCTTCTTATATAGTATTTTGGGATCCATGGATCTCAATCCATGAACAACACAAAATCAATGGATGGGATTGATTTGTGTTTCTTTCAATGATCATGATCTTGTTGTAAAAACACAACAACAACCTATTTAATTTTATTTAAATATACCAAATAATAAATTTAATTCAAATTAAATCAATTAACGTTGGATATAATTGGACGAAGAAAACCATCCTACCATAAAAGGGGGGACGACCACCCAACCCAAGTGGAACTTGGTGGGCGTCTACCGCTTTTGTTGGTGGATGGTAATATTTTTCCAATGAGATTACATTATCTAATTCCAACATTATCTCATAATAATAATAATTCTCAACTGTCTTGAGAACATTGTAATCATACCATTGGAAATTTGTGAATCACATTCACAACCCAAAATAAAATGTAAATTACATTTTCAGTTAATTATCCAATGTGAATCCAATCCACATCAATAACTAATCAACAAATATAAATTACAATAGGCTCTCTCTGATATATTATAAATCACATTTATAATATATATGATTAATATAGATAGTATTATACACATTATTCATATCCATGATATTTAAATCACATTTAATCATCTTGGATCTCTATTCTCATGTGCACAAATAATATGAATCACATTCATAATATTCACATCTCTGATAATTAAATCACATTTAATTATCTCATATAACTCTCCTTATAATGGCCAAATAATATGAATCAAATTCATATTATTCATGATAATTAAATCACATATAATTATTCAATTTCTCAATGCTCTGATACATATATCAACAATGAAATTATCCATGAACTCTTTCAAGGATAACGCGCTTTCTCCACGGATGCTTGGAGATAAGGACATGGCGATTGTACTGTTCCACATATAGTGACTTGGATATTGAAATCACATCTCAAATCTAGATCTTGTGGACCTCCCATAGAGGTTTGATTAAATCAAAGTCGTAGATCCAATCTTCTCATTGCATCTGAATCACATTCAGATAAAGGTCCAACATTTGGACTAAGATCAGATCACTTCTCTATGAGAGGAGTCACTAAAATCTAGATTTGTTTCATCACTCCCTCAGAATGAAAGCGTCATGCTTATACAATCGTTTATGATCACATTACCCTCAGGTATTCCTAATACATGTACATCATGCATACTGGAAGAATTAGAATAAACCCAAAGATTTAGATATATTTTAAACTCTCTCCTTTCGGGTTTCATCATTAAGTTTCTCATTCGATCATTGGGAGTTTGTATCGATCATATACTTTCCAAAAGCATATATCATACCTAGGTATTGATCATATACTTTTCAAAAGCATATATCAAACCTACAAATTCAGTCAAGCCTCCAAAGCGAGACGACTGTGCACAGAATTTGATTCTTCCCAATATCTCACGAGTGAGCTCATGTCTTCCGGTTCAGTAACTGAACCTGTATGATCCCTTTAAGAGATCGTATTACTCATATGCCCTTGTATGCACACCAGCACATCGGTATATAGACCTTGGTTAGGTCATCAACCTATTGGTCTGCCAAATGTACATACTCAGACATATAGTAGCACATCTCTCTCCGGTCAGAGGATGTGTGCCTATATTGTGACAGCATACGACATAGGTTTTTGGTCATATCGATCTCATTAAGTCAACTCTTTGACATAACTTATCTAACACCTAACATTTATTGCATAATGACTTACCGTGGGCTCACATATCCAACGTCCCTGTCTATTGCCCTACTCCATCGTGAACTTTCACCGATTGGTAGTGGGCTTGGGTGGTTCATGATGGCTTCATGTATTGGTAAACATCTTAGTGAATCAAGTTCAACACTCATGATTAAACATGAAAATTCCACATATGGGATAAAGAAGTTAGTGGACATTTTAGGAACTAAATTAGGATGCTTGTACAACATTTACATGCCTACATAGGCACCTTAACCCTAAGATACCTAGTTCCTTAGAGTCATTGCATGAGGTCCCGTGTGAATCAAGACATAGACTATTCACGATGCTTGGGTTATCAAGGTTAATGGAAATAATCGGAGTGTTGTTATTTTGTGAGGACATGTTTACCAAGTTGGTTTTCGTTTGCATATGTTTGTCAGTACCTTGTCTTGTTGTAGTTTTAGTGTCATATTGAGCCTTTGCTCACAATGTATCCTTTTTGCATTGGATCCACATATGCACCGGAGCAGCCACAACTGTGAGAGGTTGTGCCTAAAGATTCTTTTGTGCAGCTACACCTTTTTGTAGTACAATACACTATCTAACCTTTTCTGCTTTCACTTTTACTTGGAGCTTTTTGAAGAGACATAGTTACGTATATGTATGGGCAGACTTTTAATGCATATATGATTTTGTGGACATGTGATGAATATGAATGGATATAATGGGGATGAATGCATGCGAATGAGAAGAAATGTTAAATTCCATTCTTTTTATGCTATTATCTATTGCTTTCTTGTGCGTACATTTTGAATGTGGAAAATTATGTGCATGGACAATGGGTTTGCCGGAGTATCCGAGTCATATGGCGTCACACTTGTGCCATTATCTTGGAGTGCCTTAGTCCAAGCTCATAATCCATTCTACACCTGTCATCTTAAAATGACTAGACACATAATAGACATTGTTGAGTGGAATAAAACGATGCTTACTCCATTCTAGAAATGGAGTCTATTAAAAAAGAGACTAACCAACTTCAAGATGACTCTTGGACCGCTTGATTGTACAAAAATTGACCAACTCTCGGCTCTATACAAATTCCTAGAATCCTTGATGGAAAATGTAATTTAACAAATAAATCAAAGAGCAAAGATAAGATGGATTCGTGAACGTAGAAGTAAAAATCATATCCTTGCTCTTAAAAATAATCTCGGTATGTCACACAACGACCTTTAAAATACATTAAAAATCATAATAGAGCTTTTTATCAACAACTTTATTCCGATCATTCTGGAAATCAAAACATCCTATTGTATCCTTCAATGGCAGGGTAAACAAAAGACTTTGTAGATCCTATATCACCCATTGAAAAAGAAGAGGTAGTCAATGTGATTCATCATCTCAAATATTTCAAGGCTCCAGGACTGAATGGATGCATCCCTGATGAAAAAGTATTAGAATGTCATTAAAGGTGACGTTACAGAAATTATTCACCATCAATTCCTCGAAGACTTCAACTCAAGAGAAATATGATTCATATCATAAACGACTTTATCACTACTTTGTTCTTTAGATCCAGGAGACATTGCAAATTGTCGACCTATAAGTTTGATCAATATCCCTATGAGAATTATTTTGGAAATCTTAACAAATAGATGGACATGTAAACTCCAAGAGTTGATTCCTCGTCATAATATGTTTTCTTAGGTAAGAAAGAGATTAATTCATTCCCATCACTTTGGAGATCCTAGCGTGACAGTGGCACACAAAAAGTAAAAATATTATCCACAAAATTGACCTCAAAAAATCTTTTGACACTTTAAGTTGGAAAAACATTGTGCTAGTTTAGAAATGTTGGGTTGCCTGAGAAGATTCATAAGATAGATCTTGGCCTTCTTGAGATCACTACGAATTTTCTAAAAGTAAATAACAATTGTGCTTGATTCTTTAAACCATCTTGTGGGTTCATATAAACAGTTCATTACACATCTTTTGTTCGTAATAATTGTAACCATTTTGGATGGTATACTTTAAAACTTAAGGAAATTCATCACCATCAAAGGTTTTAAATACCAAAAATTGATCACATCATAACCAACATCTTATTTGCACATGACATTCTTATCTTTTTGAAATATGATGAAGATACACTATGATGATTGAATTTCACACTCAAAACCTTTTCCCATATATTTAGGTTATCAGTTAATCAAGAGAAATATGTTATCTATAGACTAAATCCATCGGGCCGACGAGAAAAACTTAGCATCCTCTATCTTGGGCTAGAAGTTAGAAGACTCCTTGATAAATTGCCTATGAATTCTCTTATTGCCAACACCTTTGAGGCTTTCTCAGTGGCAATCTATTATCGACAAATTTGATAAAAAAAAAGATTCAATGATGGATAGCAAACATCATCTCCTTACCTTCTAGGGTGGCACCACTTAATTTCTCCCTTACCCATAGATCACACGTATGCCATTGTCACTTAAAATATGAAGAAAAATGGTGGTAAAAATCGATAAAATGCACCGTAACTTTCTTTAGCATGGAAATACCTAAGAAAGACACATGCATGAGGCTTGATGGGAAAATATCTATTGACCTAAAGACAATGATGCATGGGGATATTATTAACCTCAAAGCATTCAATAACTCGAAGCTTTTGCATGTCCTAGATAAAACTCCAAGAGAAATCAGGCTCTATAAATTATAAACTCATCAAAGCTTGCTGCTATAGATCTCAAACTCTACTATTAGCTGATGTACAAATAATCAAGAAACTTAAACTGTAGGTGGACAACTAAAGTATGGTCTTCAAAAATTAGGAACACTTGATTCAAAGAAACTGGATTACGAATGCAATCTCTTGTATGGATTTGATAGTATTTGGGAACAAACCCTTTGGGCATGTTTGGTTGCAGGGTTGGGAAGGGTTGGTCCAACCCTGGTTACTATTCACAAGGGTACTTCTTCCTCACAGATTACTATTCACCCATCCCAACCCAGCCCAACTCAACCCTGCAACCAAACAGACCCTTTGGGTCCGTTCGGGTAACGGGGTAAACCTCCCTACCCCCCTTAACCCACTCATTCTCTCTCCAATGTGAGTTCTACATTTTCTCTTTTTTAATATATTAAATAAATCAATTCTTTTTCATTCACTTCAAAAAATAATGAATTATACCATCGTATCATACAAAAATTATGAAGTACTCAACTTTTACTCACTTTTCCAAGCTTCGATACAATCACATAACAATAACCACTCGCTTTTCCAAACATCGATACAATCATATCACAACAAACCCACATTCAGTTTAACCTTCTGTCTAAACACCAAAACACAAAATGAGTTATCCTCTACCAGTTTTACTCACCCTAACAAGCATACCAAACACACCCTTAGGGATAAATTTCCATAAATCTGGAACTTGGCTATTAATAAAAATACTTTCCATGCCTAGGCCATAATACTCTCTCTGTCCACCAAAATTGGATTAAATTCTTAGTAGATGTTTAGTTGACGCAGAAAGATCATGTATTTCAATTATTAAAACATGGTTGGAAAATTTAAATTTAAAAGGAAATGTCAACCCTCCAGATGTTTTTTCCAAGTAAAGTTGGCGATTTTTTAATAAGCAATTATACCTTTTACCTTTTCTCATTGTGGTATATCTAGAAAGCTCCATAATAATCTTTGGTTGAAAATGTTCCATTCTAGTGTTTCCATAATAAACTTTGGTTAAACCTCGACAATAGTGAAAATTGCCACATAAAATTTTTCATTTTTTCACATTGTCATTCGAACTCCTCGTCGTATTAGTAAATGAAATCAATGCAAGCACCCATATGGTGCTTGATTTGGAGGAAGCGATGTGGGAGAATTTTCAATGGTAGCTCTCGTCTTCCCTTGAAAATAACACATGAAGCAAATTTTCTCGATGAACATTTCAGATGATAGTTGCATTATATATCCTTTATCTTATGCTTGAGGGTCTGCATCTTTTATCTCTTTACTATTCATCATGTCTTTATGTTCATGAGTGCAAACTTATACATATACATACATATATGCATCTACATACATATATATATATGTACATCTACATATATATTTTTGAGGAAAAATTCCCCCATACATCTACATATACATATACATATACATACACGTACGTGTGTGTGTGTGTGTGTGTGTAATATGGGTTGTTTATCAATTTTTTTAACGAACCAAATTTGATAATGTAACGACCCGGATCCACGTGACCAGCGGAAGCAATAATAAACGACAGGCCACGTCAGATCCGAACGTTACTCATGCATATCAAATCCACGATTAAGGAAGACAATTGAAAGGACAAAATAATAAACAACTTGAGATACTTCAAATAAAAGGATAACATCACTTAACAACTTGACAAAATCAAAGATCAAGTTCATCCCTCAAGAGATTTCATTGACAAGGACAATAACTAGACTAGAACAACTCATAAAATGTTCCTTGGGTACATCTATAGCTAAGATAAAGAAAATGAACTAGCACTACCAGAAGAAAATGATAAGTCTTCAACCAGCCACCGAACTGCTTACAAGTGCTACTCCTCGAAAGAATCTGCGGCATGGCAAAAACCACAGGAGCGAAAAAAATGTTCGTAAGCCAAACAGCTTAGCATGCGAAAAGAGGGATACAAAATTTCAAGAATGCTTTGATAAAATTACCAAGGGTATGACGATACGGTTATATCCATAACATATACGGATTTTCATATTCTCAATAATTGTACTCTAAACTGCATGCATACCCTTATACTTATTCTTTTCATAGGGTAGGCCCTTTTATTAGCTACCACTGGCACTAGCGGCTTTCTTATTCAATTACGATCATTCACTTTGTACATTTCGTGATGACATCAGCTGAGTCAATATGTGGACTTTCCACTAGGTTCGACTGAACCTGACACCCCCAGAAGGTGTTGCCCTTTGGGCCATATGTCTGTATCGGACCCGATAACCGGACTCTAGAGGTGGCTTCCACCACATGGCGTAGCACTTAGCTCCGCTTACCGTTATTGTGCCATTAATTAATTATACATTAATGCTCAAATCACAATGTCGGATATTTTATATTAACTAAGCTTATACTTGCCATTGAGAGTAGAGGTTGGAACTGTAGTAGTAGTACCGTAGAGATAAGGTAAAATGCATTCGAGATTTTTTTTTCATAAGTCGGAGAGATTGCCCTTCAAGATGTAAGCGGTTTTTGAGAGTAAGGAATGACGTAAATAGAACATGACATACGTTTACGGTGAGAGACATGGAATTACTCGAATGTGATATTAACATAGTATCATCAAGAACCCAGGTGGTAATTATTACTCCTACGTAACAGGGGATGGTTGTAAAACTAATTGACACATGGGTATGTTTTAAACAACAACATAAACTAGGGATATTCTTATCTAACTTAAAAGCACAAATACGTGAGGGATATGTATGGACTATCACAAGAGAACTGGCATTCCCATCTCCCTGGTATTTATCACATGATAACTTGCATTCCTATCTCACGGGAATTTATCACATGATAATTGGCATTCTATCTCCCTGGAACTTGACGTTATGGAATTAATACAAATAGATATACTATTAGGCATGCAATAATCAAAGATCTCAAAATGTTAGTATGATCAAGGTAAATCATTAGCGTGCAATTTTAAACATTAACAAGTACAGTCTCAATTCTATTCTTACAATTTCACCTGCAGTTGTGTGTATAAGATCTGGTTTCGGTGTGATCTTTTGAGATATTTTTTGCAGTATTGAATGACAAATACAAAGGGTACAGAAATACCTAAAGGATTTCATTAACACCCCTATTGGATAACAAGTCTGGTGATCATATGCAGTAACTTTGGGTTAAACAAACCGATCTAAGGTCACAGGGGGTATCGAGAATCTTTGACAATAGATCACGTATTATATTTAAGAGGAAATATCGATGAGAAATGAAAGACGACGCATATGGATCCAAGTAGGGAACGAAGATCGAGAACGGTGCACGGTAAAATACATACGGATCCAAAGAGGGAAATAAAATTGAAGACGATCCATGATAGAACACATACCGTATCCGCGAGGGATAGATATTCCAAAGGTCGGTTGACACCACGATTCTTCTCCTTCGATCATGACCAGCCCAGAGACGATGTCCCGACCCAGTGATGGCATTGCGGATTATCTTGGCCAAGGAAAAAGGAAGGTGCTAAAGTTATATCTCTCCTCTCTCTTGTGCATGTATATGGTTCTCTCTTTTATCTTACTCTCTTATACGTGGAAAGATAGAGAGGATGTGGGGAGATGAACCATCATAGAAATCAAGTATGAAGGAATGCCGATTGAATTGGCCACCTCCATAATTTCCTATCATCAATAATCCAATTAAATTCCCCCATCCCCGTTTTTTTAGCCATTATGTGATTTTATTAATGTGAAATTCTTAATCAATGTTGTAGGGCCGTCACAATCTACCCTACAAAAAAATTTCGTCCCGAAATTTTCAGGTATAAGGACTTACCAAACAATTAGGGATACTTGGCTCGCATTTCCTCCTCCAACTCCCAAGTACTTCCTCACGTTTCTGGTGTTTCCATAAGACCTTAACCATGGAGATCATCCTACGTCGCAATTGATTTTCCTTGCGGTCTATGATTTTGATCGGTTCTTCTATGTAGGATAGATCTGTTTGCACTTCAGGAATCTCATGCTCGATCACATGCGAAGGGTCAGCTATGTACTTCCTTAGCATCGAGACATGAAATACATCATGTATGTTCTTGAATTGAGGAGGAAGATCGACCTAATAAGCAACCTCGCCAATTCTCTTGCTGATCATAAAAGGGCCTACATATCTTGGATTCAGCTTTCCCCTTCTACCAAAACGAACGACACCACGCATGGGAGAGACTTTGATAAAAACTTGATCACCCACTTCAAAATTAAGCTCGCGGCTTCGACGATCAGCATAGCTTTTCTGCCTACTTTGAGCAGCCAACAATCTCTTCTTGATTATATCAATTTTTGTTGTGGTATCCAAGACAATTTCTGGTCCTAGGATTTTCCTTTCGCCCACATCATCCCAGCATAAGGGAGAACGACACGGCCGACCATATAGAGCTTCGTATGGGGCCATCCCAATACTAGAATGAAAGCTGTTATTGTAAGCAAATTCAACAAGTGGAAGGTGAAAATCCCAATTTCCAGCAAAGTCCAAAGCACAAGATCTAAGCATATCTTCCAATGTCTGTATGGTTCTTTCTGACTGTCCATCAGTCTGTGGGTGAAATGAGGTGCTAAACTTTAGGTTTGTACCCAAAGCATCATTCAAGATCTTCCAAAATCTGGATGTGTAATGTGCATCCCGATCAGAGACAATGGACACAGGTACACCATGCAACTTCACTATCTCATGAACATATAACTTCGCCAGACTCTCTGTAGACTGACCACACCGTATAGGTAAAAAGTGTGCCGATTTAGTTAATCGATCTACAATCACCCAAATGGCATCATATTTGGCACCTTTTGTGGGAGGTAAACCCACTACAAGATCCATAGTAATGTGCTCCCATTTCCACTGTGGCAAGTCCAATGGCTGCAATACTCCAGATGGCCTCTGGTGCTCAATCTTTACCCGTTGACAAACAAGACACCTGGAAACGAACTCTGCAATTTCTTGCTTCATATTTTTCCACCAAAAATTTCTTTGCAAGTCCTTATACATTTTTGTACTCCCTGGATGAATAGAGTACATAGAACTATGTGCTTCCTCTAAGATCTCCTTTTTAAATTCTTGACCATTAGGAACCCATAATCGATTCCTAAATCTCAATCCACCGTCGACTGCAATCGACAACTCGCTAGAAGGCTTCTTCGATACTTCAACGAGCAGCAATAGTTCTGGATCAACTTTTTATGTTGCCAACACCTTCTCAATCAATGCTGAGTGAATTTGCAGTCCAGCAACAAAAATACCATGTTTATCATCTATAAAAGGCTTCCACTGAACAAAATCCTCGACGAGCTTCCACTGCAGCCTCATACAAGAAAGCTTAGCTTCCCATTTTCTGCTGAGTGCATCCTCCACTGCGTTAATTTTTCCCGGATGATAGTCCAAAGAAATATCATAATCCTTCAATAGTTCCAAGCATCTCCGTTGCCTCATATTCAAGTCCTTCTAAGAGAAAAGATATTTAAGACTCTTATGGTCAGTAAGGACTTGAAATTTCTCACCATACAGATAATGTCTCCACAACTCAAGGCAAAAACAATTGCGGCTAGTTCAAGATCATGAGTAGGATAATTTCTCTCATGAACTTTCAATTGACGAGATGCATAAGCTACGACCTTATCATGTTGCATCAAAACAGCACCAAGTCCTGACCCCGAAGCATCAATATGCACTGTGAAACCTCCAGTATCCGAAGGAAGTGTCAAGATTGGAGCGGAAGTCAACATCTCCTTCAATCTTTGAAAGCTCTCTTCACATTGTGAGCTCCAGATGAATTTAGTTTCTTTCCTCATCAGTTTCGTGAGAGGTAAAACTATCTTTGAGAAGTCCCGAATGAAATGCCTGTAAATAAGCCAAACCCAAAAAGCTACGAACTTCTGTAATTGTCTTTGGTTGGTTCCAGTTTAGAACTGCCTCGACCTTTGATGGGTCAACAGATATCCCATCTTTTGATATAACGTGACCAAGAAATGTCACCATATCAAGCCAAAACTCACATTTGGAGAATTTAGCATAGAGACGGTGATGTCTCAGAGTCTCTAACACTGTCCTCAAGTGTTCCTCATGCTGCTTCTTATCTTCTGAATAGATAAGGATGTCATCAACAAAAACTATGACAAACTTATCCAAGAAATCACGGAATACCCTATTCATAAGGTCCATGAATGCTGCAGGAGCATTGGTTAATCCAAATGGTATTACTCGAAACTCGTAATGTTCATACCTTGATCTAAAAGCAGTCTTTGGAGCATCCTCTGCCTTGACTCTTAGCTGATGATAACCCGATCTCAAATCAATTTTTGAAAAGATAGTAGCCTTTTGCAATTGATCGAATAGATCATCTATTCGAGGTAGGGGATACTTATTCTTGACTGTAATCTGATTCAGAGCTCGGTAATAAATGCATAGTCTAAGTGTCCCATCCTTCTTCTTGACAAAGAGCACAGGAGCACCCCATGGGGAGGCACTAGGCTGAATGAAGCCTTGCTCAAGAAGTTCATCAAGTTGCTTCTTAAGCTCTGATAACTCTGCCGGAGCCATGCGATAAGGTGGCTTGCAGATGGGAGATGATCCCAGCATGACTTCAATAGTGAAGTCAATCTCTCTATGAGGAGGTAGGCCAGGAAGGTCTTCAGGAAAAACATCAATATACTCTCGAACAATGGGCACATCCTCAATAGAAACATGTTGAGCCTCTGCCTTCACCACACTGGCAAGAAATGCCTTGCAACCTTTTGACAACATTCGGTTTTCCTTCAATAAGGAGACAAACATCTGTCTCATGGGTCTCTTAAAACCCTTGATTTGAAATTCATATTCCCCCGGCATACATAGCATAACTTTCTTTTCTCTACAAAGAACCTGTGCATAGTTCTCATAGAGCCAATCCATTCCCAAAATGACATCATAATCTGTCATTTCTAGGGAGGACTAGATTTGCAACAAATTGTTTGTTCTCAATCTCTATAGGTACTTCGCGCAAGAAGGACCCACAAGTACCAATCTCCCCGACAAGTGAAGAAACAGATAGCGTAAATGTCATCTTAGTGGTTTGTAAATTAAGCAATCTAGCAAATGTACTTGATATAAACGAATGAGAAGCTCCAGGATCATAAAGCACACTAGCAATAAAAACTGAGACGAGAAGTGTACCTTCTACCACCTGATTAGGATCCTCTGATTGCTCAGCTGTGATGGAGTATACTCGTCCCATGATCTTCTTCTTCGGATCTGCATTCTTCTGCCTATCATCTTTCTGCTTCATCTTTGGGCAATCGCGAATGAAGTGACCTTTTTGACCCCATTTCAGACAAGCTCGAGTTATCTTGTAGCATTCACCCCGATGGCTTCTCGTGCAATGAGGACAAATAGGGACACCAGGTCTATCAATAAGCTTGGCTCTAGCCTCTTCCTTGCAATGGTAACCAATCTTTATCTTCTTGTTAGGGCTTTTAAAAGTATCGTGACAAACACCAAGACTTCCACTCCCCTTGCCATGTCTTTTCAGTTGGTTTTGGGTTAGTTGATGCTCCCCATCGATAGCTACCACTGCATCTACTGCATCGGCAAGTGTCTTAGGCATGCTCCCTAAGACTTTAGCTCGCAGTCCAATCCTTAAACCCATCACGTACTTCTTCGCTCTCTCCCATTCAGTCTCGCAAATTCCTTTGCCGTACTTCTCGAGATGATAAAATTGAGCAGTGTATGCCTCAATGCCCAGTTCATTCTGCTGCAGGTCAATGAATTCCTGCCTCTTCTTGATCCTTGCACGCATAGGAATGAAGTGATCCTTGAAGTGCTTCACAAAATCTTCCCATGTCATGTCTTGATCTTCCTTGAAATGCACACCTCTGCAGGTCTCCCACCAATCCTTTGCCTGATCTCGCAGCCTGAACATAGCAAAGGCGACCTTCTTCTCCTCTGGACAGTCCAAGGCACTAAATGCCAACTCGATCTCCTTGAGCCAATGTTCTGCTTTCTCTGGCTCAGGTTCTCCATTGTATATGAGTGAGTCATGTTGCAAAAACTTCCGCAAGGCAAGACTCTCCACCTTCGCATGCTCATAAAGCTTGCGGACTTGGTCTCTTTCTTCCTGTGCTGCTTCTCTCTCTCCATTCGAGCACGTTCTCGTTCCTCACGGAGCCATTTTCCCATCTCAGTCATCAACTGCAACTGTTGCTGTTGAGGATCCTCAAGCATACCTTCACCAGGCACAAGCTCACGTCCAGGTTCCATCTAAGATCATGAGAGAAGATCGAGGATCAGACATCGATATATGAGTACATCGACTGAAATAGGGAATCCTAATTGTACCCAAGAGAGCTTCGGCTCTGATACCACTTGTAACGACCCAGATCCACGTGACCAGCGGAAGCAATAATAAACGACATTCTACGTCGGATCCGAACGTTACTCATGCATATCAAATCCACAATTAAGGAAGACAATTGAAAGGATAAAATAATAAACAACTTGAGATACTTCAAATAAAAGGATAACAACACTTAACAACTTGATATAATCAAAGATCAAGTTCATCCCTCAAGAGATTTCATTGACAAGGACAATAACTAGACTAGAACAACTTATAAAGTGTTCCTTGGGTACATCTATAGCTAAGATAAAGAAAAGAACTAGCACTATCAGAAGAAAATGATAAGTCTTCAACCAGCCACCGAACTGCTTCGAAGTGCTACTCCTCGAAAGAATCTGCGGCATGGCAAAAACCATAGGAGCGAAAAAAAATGCTCGTAAGCCAAACAACTTAGCATGCGAAAAGAGGGATACAAAATTTCAAGAATGCTTTGATAAAGTTACGAAGGGTATGACGATATGGTTATATCCATAACATATACAGATTTTCATATTCTCAATAATTGTACTCTAAACTGCATGCATACCCTTATACTTATTCTTTTCATAGGGTAGGCCCTTTTATTAGCTACCACTGGCACTAGCGGATTTCTTATTCAATTACGATCATTCACTTTGTACATTTCGTGTTGACATCAGCTGAGTCAATATGTGGACTTTCCACTAGGTTCGACTGAACCTGACACCCCCGGAAGGTGTTGCCCTTTAGGCCATATATCCGTATCGGACCCGGTAACCGGACTCTAGAGGTGGCTCCTACCACATGGCGTATCACTTAGCTCCACTTACCGTTATTGTGCAATTAATTAATTATACATTAATGCTCAAATCACAATGTCAGATATTTTTTATTAACTAAGCTTATACTTGTCATTGAGTAGAGGTTGGGACCCTAGTAGTAGTACCATAGAGATAAGGTAAAATGCATTCGGGATTTTTTTCGTAAGTCGGAGAGATTGCCCTTCAAAATGTAAGCGGTTTTTGAGAGTAAGGAATGCCGTAAATAGAACATGACATACGTTTACGGTGAGAGACATGGAATTACTCGAATGTGATATTAACGTAGTATCATCAAGAACCCAGGTGGTAATTATTACTCCTACGTAACAGGGGATGGTTGTAAAACTAATTGACATATGGGTATGTTTTAAACAACAACATAAACTAGGGATATTCTTATCTAACTTAAAAGCACAAATACATGAGGGATATGCATGGAGTATCACAAGAGAACTGGCATTCCCATCTCCCTGGTATTTATCACATGATAACTTGCATTCCTATCTCACGGGAATTTATCACATGATAATTGGCATTCTATCTCCCTGGAACTTGACGTTATGGAATTAATACAAATAGATATACTATTAGGCATGCAATAATCAAAGATCTCAAAATGTTAGTATGATCAAGGTAAATCATCAGTGTGCAATAAATTAACAAGTACAGTCTCACTTCCATTCTTACAATTTCACCTGCAGTTGTGTGTATAAGATCTGGTTTCGGTGTGATCTTTTGAGATATTTTTGGCAGTATTGAATGACAAATACAAAGGGTACAGAAATACCTAAAGGATTTCATTAACACCCCTATTGGGTAACAAGTCTGGTGATCATATGCAGTAACTTTGGGTTAAACAAACCGATCTAAGGTCACATGGGGTATCGAGAATCTTTGACAATAGATCACGTATTACATTTAAGAGGAAACATCGATGAGAAATGAAAGACGACGCATATGGATCCAAGTAGGGAACGAAGATCGAGAACGGTGCACGTTAAATACATACGGATCCAAAGAGGGAAATAAAAATGAAGACGATCCATGATAGAACACATACCGTATCCGCGAGGGATAGATATTCCAAAGGTCGGTTGACACCACGATTCTTCTCCTTCGATCACAACCAGCCCAGAGACGATGTCCCGACCCAGTGATGGCGTTGCAGATTATCTTGGCCAAGGAAAAAAGAGAAGGTGCTAAAGTTGTATCTCTCCTCTCTCTCTTGTGCATGTATATGGTTCTCTCTTTTATCTTACTCTCTTATACGTGGAAAGATAGAGAGGATGTGGGGAGATGAACCATCATAGAAATCAAGTATGAAGGAGTGCCGATTGAATTGGCCACCTCCATAATTTCCTATCATCAATAATCCAATTAAATTCTCCCATCCCCGTTTTTTTAGCCATTATGTGATTTTATTAATGTGAAATTCTTAATCAATGTTGTAGGGCTGTTACAATCTACCCTACAAAAAAAAATTTCGTCCCGAAATTTTCAGGTATAAGGACTTACCAAACAATTTGGAACAATGAACTCAAGATTTTCTTGATACCTCTAACCTTGGATGCGGGACATGATTAAATCTTTTGGGTTAAATCATTTGGAACATCTTGTGTGAGCCTTTATTTTGATCCGTTCTATCAAAAAACTCATTACCATTTTCCTTTTGCTATCCCTCGATTTTTTTGTTAGGGATGAAAATTTATCTAATTGTACTAAATAATGAGCATCCGTTGTGACAGCTGTATGAAACTCTTTTGATGCCTCAACGACTTATTTGAATGGTGAATTTCGATCATTTAAAAAGAAGTTTGGCGCATTTTGTCATAAGTTACTCCTCGATATCGTACGGTGCTAAAATAAATTTTCGAAATTAAGCCTCACCAGGATTATTCCCGAGACACGTCTTTAACAAAAAATAGTCTGGCTGCCATGTCCCACAACTAGACAAATACATCACGCCTGTGGCACCTCAAGTGAAGGGCAACCGCAGCATACGGCCAGAGAGAGAACCCATGTTCAAATACCGGATCTGGATCCGAATACTGGAGCCATTAATGCCACAGCCTCCTCTCCTCCTCGGCTCTGCTGTCTGTTGTTGGAGGGGTTGTAGGATCGGGGCCATGGAGTAGACAATGCCTGCTGCTGCACTAGTCCTCCCATTAGGCCCAGATAGTGGTACCCACAAATCACCTCAAGAGCAAGAACAGGGTCACTCCGGGAGAAGGAAGAGAGCAAGAAGCGGCGGAAAGGAGCAGAGGGACGTCAACATCAGGGGTCGCTACAACAAGGAGCGAATCTCGCTGGTGAGCGCGCCTCTTTTCGGAATTCCGATCATGGGTTTCCGTAAGTTTGTCATGGGTAGTCGATTTCGGTGCCAAAGATTCGATTTTTTGGTAGTGTAAACTCTCACGTCCGTATCCTTTTGACTCTGTGCAGCATTTGGCCGGGGGTCCTAATCCTCCAGTGGATGCAGTAGAGGAGGAGAATGGAGTGACATTGGATTCCTTGGTTCCGTGTAAATCTAATTTTTTGTTTTTTAATTTTTATTTTTACCGTCTAGAAGGGAGCTTCCCCACCACCCTTACTCCCATTGTCTCTTTGGTCTCTCCTCTCTTTTTTTGTTGTCTTCTACTTCTACAGCAATGATTCAGAACAGACAACCAATTGTTCCTTTCTTACAACCTGGCAGGTACCACAGGAGGAGCGGGTGAACACGAGGTGGCGGAGATCCAGGCCTTAGATCCATCAACACACGCCTTCTCCCTAGCAATCAGGGGTAATATTTATCACTACCATTCCCCCCGTCTTGCTATCTGGTCGTTACCGACTTCCTAAAACCTGCATTGCCAACCCAGAATGCCAGAACAGGCGGCGGGAGTGTAAAGGTTTGGAGAGTGATGCATATGCCTTGGAGAGGATGAAGAAGAGCTCAGCTGTATCCGCTCGAGGGTGCCGGTCAGGTGTGTGCCCGAGCCCTGGTGCCCCGAGCTATCGGCACGGTGGTACGGGCTTCCCAAAAGGGTGGAGTTCTGAGAGAGTTCCGCTGCCGGCGGGGACCGGCAGGAGAAATGGAAGTGGCATGACTCTTGTAAGGATTGGCAATGGAAGGACTCTACCTTCTAAGTGGGAGGATGCAGAGAAGTGGATATGTAGCCCTGTTTCAGTGGAAGCAGTGGGGATGAGGCACCATACCTTGCCTCCAAACCACCGGAGGCCCAAGTCAAAAAGCGGACCAGTCGGGTCATCGGCAGGAATCATCGCATCTTACGCGAATTCACCTCTGGTTGCTGGTTTCGATGGGAAGGGAAGGAACTTTGTGGCGAATTCGCCGTTTAGTACGGGGGTTTTGATGGCAGATGGGGGATGTTGCAGTGCTGTGGGTTCTGGTTTGAGTGGAGGAGCGGGAAGGTCATCATCTGTGCAGTCGGAGCAGTCGGTTGTGCTGTCGGCAAGTATGCATGGGTGGTCGGACATGGTGGAATCATCTTGCTCCTTACCTAGCTCTCATGGTAGCCTTCTTCTATGTCAGTAAGATTTAGTGTTATTTTTATCTCCTATCACTTAAAGTTGGCTTTATCTATGTGATTGCATAGCAATTTGAATTCTTGAGGTTATTTGAAGGTGTTGTGATTTTTACAGTTCCTTTGAAGCTTTGGTGATGAAGAATCAAGCTCTAACCTTCTTTTATAATTCTTGGGTGTCTTCTTGCTTGTTTGCTTGAAAACAGTCTCTCAGATAAATGATGAAACACATTAATCATTTCTTTTGGAGATATTCTGGTGAATATAAATCTGAAGTTCATTTGAAATTCAAATGTAACGATATGGGTACGTTTATATTTCATGTAATAGACTGCTGTAAGATAAGTAATTAGTATAAATCTTAATTTATACGATTCTTCTCAATGTCTTGTTTGTATCTTTGTTATTCCCTCGGGAATAAAAATCCATCGAAATTGTGTTTTCTTTATAGCAAATGATCCCATTGCATAAGAAATTAACGAAGTACTTTACTGCTTTGTTCAGATGAAAAAGCCAACAGAAGGAGAGATACTTCGACTGCCGCCTCGCCCGAAATTTTAAGAAAAGATGTGGCAACACAAATGAGCCCTGGAGGCAGCTCTCAATCTTCTCCGGGGGGAGTGCACAGTCCACCACCTACTGAACTGCAGAGCCATTTCTCGAAGTTGGAGGTGCGGGATGTTCAAGTCGATGACCGTGTTACAGTAACAAGATGGTCGAAGAAGCAAGTTGCACGAGGATTGGACAAAGGTTCCACCAGCATTGTGCAATGGAAGAAGAGAACAGTTGAATCAAAAGGGTCAGCTTGGGAGGTTACGGAAATAGAGAAAGCCAAGTGCATGTCAAAGTAAGCAATGCATATCTTGTCCTTACATTTTCAGAGCAGTTGATTGCACACAATGTTTATACTTTATAGTTCTAACTTACATGGATCTTCTTCTAGCAAACTACTTTTTTCTACCTTGGAAAGGCTTTGCTTAGTAATCGAACATTGAAGAAAATTAAGACACCTCCACATACCCCTCTACATGTGATGTCAACTGCTTGAGTATGTCCAAGATCCAATTACTTGCTCTCATGTTTAGTCCCACATCATCTATACGTGGGACTTCGGTCTGTCTGCGGGACTATATAAGGAAGCCCCCCATGCTTCTATTCATTGAGAGATTCACAATAGAAGGTCATGCCCTAGAGAGGTGATGTAAATGGGAAATTTCAACGGTGAAAAAATAATTTGGTGGAAGAAATTGAAGGGTGGAAGAAGAGAAAACTCGCAGGTTGCGAGAGATTTGAAGAAGAAACGCGGAAATCGCGTGGAGGGAGAAGAGAGAGGGAGAGAGGGGCTATATAAGGAGTCTCCCATCCCCCTTACTCATTGACAAACTTCAATAGAAGATCCGACTCTTCAAGGCCTTCTCCCATGGTTTCATCCAGCTCCCTCACGGAGTATGGTTCCATGTAAATCTCAAGTGTTCAATGTTTTATTCTTTTTTGTTTATTGATTCCCTTCCACATTTCTAGATTTCAACAAAACTATTGGAGTATTTAGGTTGTATGGACTTTTGTTTACAATTGGAGGGTGTATGTGTAATTGTTTCAGGAACCCTAGCCTTCCCTCTATATTAGAGAGAGCTATTCAATAAGAAAAATATAACATTTTATTCATATTTTGGTACTCTAAGATGGTATCAAAGCCCTAAGAGGTGCTCCCTCTCTAAGGGTTCATTGACCTATCTCCACCAATGCCGCATCTTCCCTTGTAACCTCCACCAACGCCACTACGCCTCCTTTAGCGCCTCCATCACCTCCTCCAGCTCCTCTGCCTCCTCCAGCGCACCAACGCCTCCTCCAGTAAGCACCACCAACAACTCCAACCTTCCTCCAACAATCCTCCAACGGCTTCCAGCTCTCACCATGGCCATCTCCAATGAGTTTCAACGATTCTAGGCCTCCAAGTTGGGTACATTTTTACAATCTGGAAGTGACTACTGATGTTATTTGCGCTCTATAGTGATTGCTACTTGATGGGGTCATCATGATCTAGATTGCATGCTTTGAGATTAGTTGTTGAGATTATCTCCTGTTGCTTTTGTTGTGATTGTTGTGTTGGTCCTCTATATGTTGTGAAGACATGTCTAATGTATTAGATTCATAATTCATTTACCCACGAAGAGGAAATGGAGAACCCCTTCTTTGGTACCATTACCCAATTGGATGGTACAAATTATGTGATATGATCCCAATCCATTCTGAATGTAATAGAGGGACATGATAAGGAACACATCATCACCAAGGAGGAACCCACCGAGAAGACTGACACGAATGCAACATGGAAGAAGGATAATGATGTGGTAAACGCGTGGAGAGTAGATGTATCTCATGTATTCCAAATGGTATTGTGCATTACAAGACAACTAGATGCATGAGGGACAATCTTCGCAAGACGTACTCAGAAGAGAAGAATTATGCTAAGATTCTTCAGACATATGTTGATATGTCTCAACTGAAGCAAAATAGCCCTCCCCTTGCTCAGTTTTATTCAGCATTGAATTCTGGATTCTAGAGATTAAACTCATATATGCCCACTTGTACCTATCCTACACAGATTGCCTTTAGGAATCAACTGATGGTTGGGCTTTTCCTTCGAGGGTTGGACCCTATATCATGCTGTCTATATCTCTTCCAACGAAGATTCGAGTTGAGACCCCATCAGCTATAGCCATGCCTAGAGGCTGAGGGACTTTCTTTCGAGGCAGGGGATGTAGTCGTGATTTCGAGTGTGGAAAGCCCCCATGCACTTATTATCGTAACATGGGCCACTCATAGGTCCGATGTTGGGGGAAGCATGAAAGGCCCCCAACGGCTCATCAGGCCACTCCAACACATGAGGTCATCTCATCGAGTATATCCAGAGAAGAATATGAGGATCTGATGCAGTAATTGAACTAGCATGGGGTTGCATCGCAACCATCTTCATCAGGAGCTGGAACTACGTCCACTGATACTGTAGCCTTTGTTGATCCCTCAAGTATACCTACATTGTGCTGTGCTTGTAAGAGTATATCTAGTTCTCTTGATTGTTGGTAGAGTCGGGTGCATTACGCCACATAAATGGCAACGAAAATCAATTCTCTACACTTAGAGAGGTTGCACCGGGCCGTAACATTGTCGTAGCATATGGCAGACAATCTCCTATTGTTGGAAATTAGGAGGTTCAAGTGGCTCCGAATATTCCATCGAACAATGTTCTTTTAGCTCTGGAATTTCTTATAAGTCTTTTATCTGTATCAAGAATTACTAAGGAGCTTAATTATCATGCATTTTTTGATACAATGCCTCTTGTATTGCATGATATATTGACGGATCACGTGATTTGTTGTGGCCGTGAAAAAGGGGATGTGTACCACTTGACGCAATTTCCTTTTGCGTGTCATGTTTTTACGTGTACTGGGAAGTCGCTTTACACATGACACTTGCATTTTGGTCATTTGCCTCTACCAAAACTGAGAAGAATCCTACCTCAAATTCCTGCATCCTCATCATTCCAGTGTGAAGCATGTCAACTTGGAAAACATCATAAGAGTTCTATTCCATGTCGTCCTGTTCGTGTCAACCAGTCCAATTTTTGATTTAGTTCACTTTGATGTGTGGGGGCCTAGTCATGCTACAGATCATTCAGGACACGGATTTTATCTTGTTGATATCGATGAATTCACCCAAGTTTCATGAATTTTCCTTTTGAAATCAAAATATGAGGTCAACACCATTATGAAAAACTTCTGTGTGGAAATGAAAAAAGTGTTGGTTTTCATGTCAAGACTATTTGTACTGATAATGTTCTTGATTTATGCAATCAATATCTTCGCTCTTTTTTAACTGAGCATGTGATCAACCACCAAATATTGTTCCCATATAAGTCCCAAAAAATGGTGTAGCTGAAAGGAAACACCGCCGCACCCTTGATGTGGCTCGCACTTTACTTGTTCAAAGTGCTACTCCTCTCACTTTTTGGGGTGATGTTGTTCTCTCGGCTACGTACCTAATAAACAATATGCTATCCACCTTACTGGAAGAGCAGACACCATATTCTCTGCTCTTCCCTAACAAGAACTTGTTCCATGTCCCCTCAAAAATTATTTGGGTGCACCTCCTTTGTTCACATTCATCCACCGTGATAAACTCTCTTCTGGTGCAGTGAAATATGTCTTTGTAGGCTACTCCATAACTCAAAAGAGGTACTTGTGTTATGACCCGTTGTGAACTCCCTCGGATCCGGGTGCCCGTTTACGCCGCATTCGCATTATTTCATTCACATGACATCATGCTAAGTGAAATTTTGGAAAAAATTTTTCGCGTTGAAGCGACATTCACATTCAAGTAACATTGTATCACCACAGAACAACACATCAACAAGAGCGACCAACTTTTCTTTTCATTAATTTTCATATATATAAATTTACAACATGTACATGAAGCTGATGGTACATTCACATATACCAACATTAGACTGAAGAGGAAATAACATCTATAATATAACAATACAAAAGCTGCAACAAAAGAAGCTGAATTAAAAGAGATCGTACCGTCTAAGTATATACACGATCTTTTGAAGTCATCGACAACTATTGAGCAGCAGGCTCTTTGCTTGTCAAAACATGTTAGGAAGAAGAGGTATCAACGAGCGCTGGTACACCCATGATTCATATTATAAAATAAGCATGCATTTAATATGGATACAAAAGAAACAAGTAGAAAGGCATAACAATCGAAAGTTGCAAATACTTGTTTGAGAAAGAGTTTTCATGCTACAGTGATGGATGCTTAAAATTTTTCCCATTTCTTCCTATATATTATTTTCATGTAACGTGGTTAATGACGTGTGTATATATCTTAATTTCTCCACTTTCCCATATATATATTCATATTTTAGTTAATGGCTCACAAATAGAAGCTATACTTTTATCATTTAGATCAAGTTGTAGGTCTTAATAAGAGATCGGTGAGGTGATGCATAATTTGATTCTTCGTTTCTTAATGGTAGAAAGATAAATTCTAACATGGTTTTCGATTCTATCTTATCTATCTAGTGGATAGTCTGTGTTCTTGATCTTTGTATAATCTCACACTATGAATCTAAGACGTGAATAATGCCTTAGGGTTGGGGTGCCTCCGTAGGCATGCGGTGTTGTATAATGCATCCTAACTAAGTTCCCAACACATCCACTAGCTTATGGGGATTGCGAATTCAATTTTAGTCACTTTCTACCAACTCAACTTTGATTGTAACTCCTCCAACCCTCAACTGTAACTGTCTCAGATATAACTCTAGATGACTTAGATGCAGACATGGATGATTTGGATGTAGAATCGTCAAGTCTGCTGGCGAAAGTAAATAAAACTCAAGCGGTGAGGTAACCTACAAAAGGGCTCTTCTGTCTCTCCCTCTAATTGGAAGTGCGGTCCAATAGAGGGAAATGTCTACTCCAAAACTACACCCTAGAGACGGGTGAGAGAGACTCTCCAGAAAAGTCACTCTAAAAACTGACCCGACCGGTAACGGACAGATGAGCTCGTACGAAAAATTAAAATCGAGGATCCCTCGCCTAGGAATCCTAAAACTGAGGGTCAACGGAACTGGTCAATCGGGATCCCAACGAGGCGTAAAAACACTGCGAGCTCGCATAAAAAAATCTGAAGAAGGGACTGGGTTCCTAAACCTGTGCACTTGGCGGTTGCTGCCCGATCTGGGCTTCCTATCTCCCGCCCAGTTGAGGGTCACCTCACCCTCGCTCGATCAGGTATAATGGTTACCATGACCAGCACAATTGATCGTCACTTTTCCCTTATCTAACATCACTTACTTAATTCCTCAACCTTTCTCGAATTCTATAGATCCAAGTATTTTACCAATAGTGATCTACAATTAATAGAATAAATCTAAAGATTAACTTATGGAGACAATTGGTTCTTGAGGTCTCAGATTATGTGTTCTAAAACATAATTATTATTATCAAACCCCAAATTTTTATGTCACCCAATAAAACTTCATACTGTGCCCTATTGAAGCATACCTAGTTCTCATTATCTCTCATAAGTTCCTGGTTCACATAGTAAAGAATCCAGCATATAGCAGTGGCAAGCTTATTCACAGTTCCACCCATTAACTTCGAACATTTCATGATATGCAAATGAATTTTTCGTAAATGGCATACCTATACCAACTCTGAAATCCAATTAATCTTATGAGCATCCAAGATAACGAGTAGTGTTTTCTCTTGTGCTTCCAGAAACTGTGAGCCAACTAAAAAGCGTAACTTAGTCCTCATTATATAAACCTATATGTTTTGATACATTCATTGGAATTCCGTTAACTCCATGATTTCATATTATTCATTTCATCTGTGCAGATTGTTAATTACATCATTTATTATCTGAATGATTATTTTCTTTTGTTGGGAAAAATAAGTCGTGTTTATTCCATACGCCCTAGGCTCTCTTACATAGGAGAGCAGTCTATGGGTAAATTACATTAAGAGTCCGAAGAAAAAGAGGAAATCCAAAACGGTACAAAATAACATAGAGAATATAAACTAAACTTCTACGCTCCCCCTCAAGATGGAGCATAGATATCTATCATGCTCATCTTGGATAAGCACTTCTGGAAGGATCCCCGAAGTAGAGCTTTAGTAAGAATGTCCGCTAGTTGATCTCCTGAGCTGACATAGGTTGTAGAGATGAAACCTCTCTGGATCATATCACGAATATAGTGGCAATCCACCTCAATGTGCTTCGTCCTCTCGTAAAATGCAGGATTGTTTGCAATAAATAAGGCAACCTGATTGTCACATTTTAGTGACATGGGAAGAGGAACATTTATATGTAAATCTGTCATGACTGTGTGAACCCACATCACTTCTGCACATGCTTGGGCCATGGCTCTATACTACGACTCAACACTAGATCTCACAACTACTGTTTGCTTTTTGCTCTTCCATGAGACAAGTGACTCCCAACGAATATAGCAAAGCCAGATGTAAATTTTCTATTTTTGGACATCCTGCATAGTCCGCATCAGCACATGCTGTGATGGTAATAGCGCCCTTCTTTCTGAACATCAATCCTGTACCTGGAGATGACTTAAGATACCTTAGTATTATATGTATGGCATCCATGTGTACCTGGCGAGGTTGCTCCATAAACTGGCTAACTTTATTTACTGTGATGCAGCATGATAGCTATTTTTACGAACTTTTATGTTATTTATTCTATTTAGTATTTGTTTTGTTTATTTAATTTTATTGCATTCCCATGTAAAAGGCTCATTATAAAAGGCCTCTTTTATATTTTTCCTTTGATTTCTTCTTCCCTAATTTTAGGGATTTTGTTGCTTCTTTGAGGGGGAGTAGCCTCTATAAAGGGCTCCCTTGTATTAGGGTTTTGAATTAAGTTGAATTGAGTTTTATTTCCTGACTTATCTCTCTCTCTCTACCTCTCTCTCTCCCTCTCTCAATCCCGCGTTCTCTCTCCCCGATACCCCTTCCTCTTCCCGAACCCTACCTCCTCCCGCCGCCCTCTCTCTCCCTCCCTCTCTCCACTCGAGCGCCGCCCCTCCCTTCCCCCTTCTCCTCCCTCGCAGGCTGCCGCCCCCCCTCTCCTCCTCTGCCTCTCCTCCCGACCCCGCTCCCTCTCCTCTCCTCTTCCCGCCTCCAACCCCTTCCCCCCTCCCCGCCGCACGCCTCTCCTGCGCCAGCGCCGCCGACTCGCCAGCGCCGCCACAGGTCCCTCCCCGCGCCGCCTCGCCGCTGCAACCAGCCTCCCCTCCGCGCCTCCCCATACCGCCACCGGACTCCCCCATCGACCACCCACTTCAACCCCCCCAACGTCCAGCCTCCTGTCATCTTCCCACCTCTGCTAACGCCTCTCCTACCCCTCCCAAAGCCCGCCACTTCCCCACTATTCCATAAACCCAGCCCCACGCCGCCACTGTCAACCCCAGCCCTCGCTGGTTTCTTGCCGTCTGACGCCGCGCCTTTGCCCCTCTCAACCCCGGCTACGCAGGAGTACTTCGACCCCGACAGCCCCGCCTGCGGCCAGGCTAACCAACAGATCTGTGGCCCCGCGATCAGCCCGAAGTCGCGGCTGCAGCAATTCCGAGTTCCCGCCAACCCGACCAGATCTGAAGCGCGTCCTGTTTCCCCGTGCCGGTTGTGGTACGAGTGCTTTTACCGCATATTATTCCACCGTATAACTTAGTATTGTGGACTGTGATATTGTTGATTTGGTTTGGTGAATCGTTGAGACCCCTAGTAGTTGCAATATCGTGATAACTTTCCTAATATTCTTAACTCGTCTATTTGCCCTAACTTTTGTGGATCGAAATCTGTGCTATAACGCGAATAACGTGGCTATTTTGTTGCTGATTTTGGCCTGTCGTGCATCATTTATCTCGTTCGTCGTTTTATTTTCAACAGTTCCCTTTGCTTGAATTGTCATTTAGGTTATTGCCCACGTAGTTTGCATCAATTTGGTATCAGAGCCTCACGATTCTGCATTTCGTCTGCATCTCATTTATTCGTTGCAATATAAAAAAAACCACAACACAAAACCACAAAAAAACAAAAAAAACCCACAAAACAAAACCCTAGGATAGCCATGGCCGACAAATCTAGTGGCTCAAAACCCCCCTACACCCCACCCCCTGAACTATCACTGGAATCCCTAGCTGCTCACATGCAACACATGCAAAAAATGATTGACCAGATGTGTGGACAAATTGCTACATTGAATAGTCATATGATAGGCAACGATCTTGCTGATGAAACTCCCAACAAAGGTCGACGCACTCACCGGAAGTCACACTCCCGGAATAGCACTTCCCGAGACTCTAGCTCTTCTACTTCTGACGAACGTGTCAGCGAGTATCATTCACAGGAAAGTGAGGAAGAAGGACCCAGAGAATACACTCCCTTCATTCCCACGACCCCGGATCCATACCCCTTTGGCTATACTCCACAAACTAATGGTGAACATCAACATCAACCACGAAATGGAACCAAAACCGACGATGGATGGGATCGAGGTATCCGTCTCGATGTCCCAGAATTTGACGGAGGACGAGATCCTGACGTCTTTTTGGACTGGCTCCAAGCCATCGAACACTTCTTTGTGTGGAAGTCCATGCCTAGCGAACGTAAAGTCCAATTCATCACTATAAAATTAAAGGGACATGCGCTGCTATGGTGGGACCGTTTGCAATCTGAACGCAAACGGAAAGGGAAGAGTAAGATCCGCAGTTGGAGCAAGATGAAAGCCAAACTAAAAACCAAATTCGTGCCGGAAGATTACAAACGAGATCTATACGCACGACTGCAATCATGGAGACAAGGCACCATGAGTGTGAGAGAATACACCGAAGGGTTCCAATCCCTAGTCCATCGCAACCGCTTGCAGGAGACTTCTATTCAGGAGGTCACCCGCTACATGCAAGGCCTCCGCCAAGCCATCCAGGAGGAACTCTACCTCCACAATTGCCGGGATGTCGATGAAGCCTACAAGCAGGCTGAACGAGCTGAGATCAAACTTGCTAAAGCCCAGACGAGAAAGATGCCTTTTTCTGTGAACTCTGCTCCTCGTACCAGTACCACGACGTCCTACTCCAAACCCATGGGTTCTTCAGCTATCATGGTGGGTAAAACCCAAGCCAAACCAACAACTCCTGCCGTCGCCCGACCACCTGCTGGAAACCCCGGCCAAGGCATCTTGGGAAGCCGACCTATTGTCGGGCCTGATACTTGCTTCCGATGCTATCAAAAGGGCCATCGTGCCGCCGAATGCCCAAACCCTAAGGCTAGACCCGTACATCTATGCACCACCGACGAACCTGAATACCCCGACCCTGACCAACAAGAACCCCCTGAGGAGGATCCGACTGCGTTGACCGCCGACACCATGGGAGCCGATGAATATGAACCTCTAGGAGTGGATGGAGACGACTCCGGTCCGTTCCTGGTGATTGAACACGAAGACTTTCTCGCTCCCGACAGCGCACCCACAAACATTCTGCTCACCCCCGCTGTCCACGATGCTGATAGCTGGCTGCGACGCAGCATCTTCCGAACCACCTGCACCTCAGGAGGACGACGCTGTTCTCTAATCATTGACGGCGGAAGCGTTGAGAACTTCGTTTCCCAAGAAATGGTGGATAAGTTGGGTCTGTCAACGCAACCACTCGAAAAACCGTACAGCGTGGCATGGTTTCGAGGTGGTACCCAAATCCCTATCCACCGTCAAAGCCTCGTTAGCTTCTCCATTGGTCCCACATATAAGGACGAGGTGTGGTGCCATGTAGCCCCTATGGACGTCTGTCACATACTTCTAGGGAGACCGTGGCAATTCGATCGAGACACCGAACACCGAGGAAAACCGAACACGTACACCTTTCTCATAGACAAGGTTCGTGTAACCCTCAGACCGCAACGTGAAGCCCTTAGCCCTCGCCAAGTGGCTACACTTCGAGCTGCGTCCAACCAAACCGGCAACAAGACCCCACCAGCAAAGACTGCGACCACGGGCTCTGTGTTGTTGATGGAAGCCCAAACATTCCAACGTGAAATTCAGGAGAGCTCCACCATCTATGCCTTAATGGGACGCGAAGTGGACAACCAAGAGTCAACTCCGCCTGAAGTCCCACCTGAGATAAAGCCCATCATCCAAGAGTTCGCTGACATCATGCCTGAAGAGTTGCCTGAAGGACTACCCCCGTTACGGGACATCCAACATCACATCGATCTAGTCCCTGGAGCCAGCCTCCCTCACTTACCCCATTACCGAATGAGCCCAAGTGAGCATGAAGAGATGAACCGACAGGTTACTGATCTGCTGCGACGTGGGTATGTTCGAGAGAGTATGAGCCCCGTGGCGGTTCCTGCTCTGCTGACCCCGAAGAAAGACGGTACATGGAGAATGTGCGTGGACAGTCGAGCTATCAACAAGATAACGATCAAATATCGTTTCCCCATCCCTCGCCTTGATGATATGCTTGATATGTTATCAGGTGCCAAACTGTTCTCCAAGATGGATCTCCGCAGTGGATACCACCAGATCCGCCTGCGACCTGGAGATGAATGGAAGACCGCTTTCAAAACCAAAGAAGGCCTGTATGAATGGACAGTCATGCCCTTCGGCTTGTCGAATGCCCCAAGCACCTTCATGCGGACAATGAATCATGTTTTGCGACCCTTTATTGGAAAATTTGTGGTCGTGTACTTCGATGATATCCTGATCTACAGTTTGACCAGAGAAGACCACCTGTCTCACTTAAGACAAGTCCTGGAAACCCTGAGAGACCAAAAACTGTACGTCCATCTCAAGAAATGCTCCTTCATGAGTGACACGGTCCTCTTCCTAGGATACATTGTCACCGCTGATGGACTCAAGGTCGACCCCTCCAAAATCCAGGCCATTCAGAGCTGGCCCGTACCCAAAACCCTCACCGAAATTCGCAGCTTTCTAGGGTTAGCTTCCTTCTACCGACGTTTCATTCGGAACTTCAGCACTTGTGCAGCACCGTTGGTAGATTGTACGCGGAAAGGCGCACCCGCCTGGACTCTCGAAGCAGAAACGAGCTTTCAAAACCTAAAACATCAATTGACGCATGCTCCTGTTTTGGCACTCCCCGACTTCACCAAAATTTTCGTGGTCGATTGTGACGCCTCACATGTCGGGATTGGCGCTGTCCTCAGTCAAGAAGGACGACCTGTCGCCTTCTACAGCGAGAAATTGAACGATGCCAGATCACGGTATTCCACTTATGATGTTGAATTTTATGCCGTGGTCCAAGCTCTCAAGCATTGGAGACATTACCTGATCCAGCGTGAATTTATACTTAACTCGGATCATGAAGCCCTGAGATACTTGAATTCCCAGAAAACTCTTAACAAACGTCATGCCAAATGGGTTAATTTTCTCCAAGAATACACCTTCCATCTCAAACACAAAGCCGAAACCCTGAACCGTGTGGCCGACGCGTTGAGCCGGCGAGCACATGCCCTGACCACGATGACCGTCAGCACGACAGGATTTGAAACTCTCAAGGACCTATACCCCACTGATCCTGATTTCGGTCAAATTCATGCCGACTGTGTTGGTACGGGGCAGGACCCAACAGCCACTTTTGTTCTTCATGAGGGTTTCCTATTCAAAGGCCACCAACTATGCATCCCCGCCACGTCCCTTCGAGAGAACTTAATTTCAGAACTACACAATGGAGGCTTAGCTGGACATTTTGGACGCGACAAAACCTTGATCCTTCTCCAAGAACGCTTTTATTGGCCGCAGTTGCGAAAGGATGTAACCAAATTCGTACAGAAATGTCAAACATGTCAAAGATTCAAAGGCCACCGGCAGAACACTGGACTATACACACCCCTACCCATTCCTCTGCGACCCTGGGAAGATATCACCATGGATTTTGTGCTAGGGTTACCCCTCACTGTGCGAAAGGTTGACTCCATTTTTGTGGTTGTGGATCGATTCTCTAAAATGGCACATTTCATTGCATGTAGGAAAACCTCAGATGCATCTCATGTCGTAGATTTGTTTTTTCGTGATGTCGTCCGTTTGCATGGAGTCCCTCGTTCTTTTACCTCTGACCGTGATACCCGGTTTTTGAGTCACTTTTGGCGCACGCTGTGGTCTCGTCTTGGTACTCGTTTGCAGTATAGCACCGCTTATCATCCACAAACAGACGGGCAAACAGAAGTAGTTAACAGGTCATTAGGAAATTTGTTGCGATGTCTTGCAGGGGACTCTCCGTCCAAGTGGGATCTAATTCTTCCCCAAGCTGAATTCGCATATAACAGTTCCACCAATAGGTCCACCGGAAAATCCCCTTTTGAGAGTGTGTACGGCTTTCCACTTACTCAATTCCTTGACCTAAAACCCATAACCGTGCAAGGGAGAAGCAGTGCAACTGCTGAGGATCTGGTCGAACATCTAACCCACATCCATACTGAAATCCGAGCCAAACTCCAATCTATGACCCAGAAATACCAGACCCAAGCCAACCTACACCGAAGAGAGAGCGAGTTCAGAGTTGGAGAGTTAGTGATGGTCCACCTGAAAAAAGAGAGATTTCCTCTGAGAGTCCACCAAAAAATTGAGCGAACGAAAGATTGGTCCATTCCGAGTCCTCAAGAGGATTGGGACCAATGCTTATTTACTCGACCTGCCGCCAGACGTCCAGACATCGCCAGTATTCAACGTATCAGATCTCTTTTTATATCATGGAGATGAACAGACGGATGCCACTACTCCAGCAATTCCTGATGATGACATGCGCCACCCGCCAGCCGCAACCGATGCTGATCAAATTGAAGATATTGCAGATATCCGAGACATGACGACTAGACGTGGTCTCTTCCGACGATATCTCGTCAAATGGAAGGGACGACCTCTTACCGATTGCACCTGGATCGACGAAGATGAACTCCGACAACTCCGCCCCGATATACTTCAGAATTTTCACGATGCCATCTCGACGGAGCGAGATTCTTTTCAGCAGGGGGGAGTTGATGCAACATGATAGCTATTTTTACGAACTTTTATGTTATTTATTCTATTTAGTATTTGTTTTGTTTATTTAATTTTATTGCATTCCCATGTAAAAGGCTCATTATAAAAGGCCTCTTTATATTTTTCCTTTGATTTCTTCTTCCCTAATTTTAGGGATTTTGTTGCTTCTTTGAGGGGGAGTAGCCTCTATAAAGGGCTCCCTTGTATTAGGGTTTTGAATTAAGTTGAATTGAGTTTTATTTCCTGACTTATCTCTCTCTCTACCTCTCTCTCTCTCCCTCTCTCAATCCCGCGTTCTCTCTCCCCGATACCCCTTCCTCTTCCCGAACCCTACCTCCTCTCGCCGCCCTCTCTCTCCCTCCCTCTCTCCACTCGAGCGCCGCCCCTCCCTTCCCCCTTCTCCTCCCTCGCAGGCTGCCGCCCCCCCTCTCCTCCTCTGCCTCTCCTCCCGACCCCGCTCCCTCTCCTCTCCTCTTCCCGCCTCCAACCCCTTCCCCCCTCCCCGCCGCACGCCTCTCCTGCGCCAGCGCCGCCGACTCGCCAGCGCCGCCACAGGTCCCTCCCCGCGCCGCCTCGCCGCTGCAACCAGCCTCCCCTCCGCGCCTCCCCATACCGCCACCGGACTCCCCCATCGACCACCCACTTCAACCCCCCCCAACGTCCAGCCTCCTGTCATCTTCCCACCTCTGCTAACGCCTCTCCTACCCCTCCCAAAGCCCGCCACTTCCCCACTATTCCATAAACCCAGCCCCACGCCGCCACTGTCAACCCCAGCCCTCGCTGGTTTCCTGCCGTCTGACGCCGCGCCTTTGCCCCTCTCAACCCCGGCTACGCAGGAGTACTTCGACCCCGACAGCCCCGCCTGCGGCCAGGCTAACCAACAGATCTGTGGCCCCGCGATCAGCCCGAAGTCGCGGCTGCAGCAATTCCGAGTTCCCGCCAACCCGACCAGATCTGAAGCGCGTCCTGTTTCCCCGTGCCGGTTGTGGTACGAGTGCTTTTACCGCATATTATTCCACCGTATAACTTAGTATTGTGGACTGTGATATTGTTGATTTGGTTTGGTGAATCGTTGAGACCCCTAGTAGTTGCAATATCGTGATAACTTTCCTAATATTCTTAACTCGTCTATTTGCCCTAACTTTTGTGGATCGAAATCTGTGCTATAACGCGAATAACGTGGCTATTTTGTTGCTGATTTTGGCCTGTCGTGCATCATTTATCTCGTTCGTCGTTTTATTTTCAACAGTTCCCTTTGCTTGAATTGTCATTTAGGTTATTGCACACGTAGTTTGCATCATACTGCAAATGTAATGTCTGGTCTGGTAATAGTAACATAAATAAGCCTCCCTACTAGTTCTCTGTAACTCCTTTTGTCAACCTCCTCAGTATCATCATCATGCATCTTCATGCTTGGATCCATGGATGTTGAAGCTGGTCGACATCCAAGCATACCCGTGTCACTTAGCAAGTCAGTGACATATTTCCTCTGAGTCATCATCAGTCCTTGTTCATTTTTGGCAAACTCCAATCCAAGGAAATATCTAAGTACTCCTAGATCCTTGGTAACGAATTCTTGGCCCAAGAATTCTTTTGCTGTTTTTATCTCCTGCATATCATCTCCTAGTGATGAGTATGTCGTCAACATACACCATAATGACGGTCGTACATCTGGATGTTCTCTGTACAAAGAGAGAATGGTCTGCATTTGACCTTTTGAACCCTTGCTTCTCAAACAGATCTGATAGCTTATGGAACCAAGCTCTGGGGCTCTGCTTTAGGCCATAGATCGCCTTATGAAGGCTGCATACCTGTACACACTCCCCCTCAGCTGCAAATCCAGGTGGCTGCTGCATGTAAACCTCCTCCTGAAGATCACCATATAGGAATGCATTTTTGACATCTAACTGAAATAGGGGCCAATCTCGAATCACAACAACAGATAATATGATTTGTAAGGTAGAGTGACGAGCAACAGGTGAAAAAGTGTCAAGATAATCTAAACTATAGTCTGAGTAAAACCGCGAGCAACCAATCGAGCTTTGTACCTATCAATACTGCCATCAACATTATGCTTCACGGTAAACACCCACTTGCAGCTCACAATAGAAGACCTAGTAGGGGCTGGAACCAGACTCCATGTACCTCTCGACTTAAGGGCGGTCATTTCTTTCTCCATAGCCAGACGCCATTTACGATCATCCAAAGCTTCCTGATAATTCTTTGGAATATGCACAACGGATAAAGCACCTATAAACCTCCCGAAATCTCCTGTCAGATGGTCAAAGGTAACATGAGAAGCAATTGGATATGAAGCACATGACCTCTTCTGTTTCCTTAGTGCAATCGGCAAGTCAATGTCTGCATCAGTAGTACTAACATCCATGTCAACTGCTGCCTGTTCCTGCTCAGAAACACCGTCAGTCCCATCATTAGATGTAATGTTGTCAGAACAAACCTGGGGCATGTGTGATGATTGACCATGATCATGAGCAGGAGCTTGCCGTCGACTGTAGTGGTGTGGTCGAGGAGGAGTCAAAGGTATGAGAGGTGGTAATGGTGGTGGCGGTGGTGAGGATGGTGGTGGTGGTGATGGTGGTGGTGATGGGGATGATGGTGGTGTAGAGGTAGGACCTTGTTGTGGTGCATACAAGGGTGGAAGAGGAATAAAAATGTCATCATTTTTATCTGATGGCACCAACCTGTCACCTGTAGGAGAGAAAAACATGACTGACTCAAAGAACGTGACATCTGCACTGACATAATATCTGCGACGTAATGGATCATAGCAACGATACCCCTTTTGGGTCCTTGAATACCCGACAAAAACACATTTGACAACCCTAGGAGAGAGCTTGTCAACCCTGGAGATAATTGATGAACAAATGCCACAGACCCAAAGACACGTGGAGCTAGAGAAAACAACTCTTTGTCAGGAAAGACGAGGGAGAAAGGTATCTTCTCCCCCAATACAGATGAGGACATGCGGTTAATAAGATAGCATGCAATAAGAACCGCATCACCCCATAATGAGGGCGGAGCACAACTCTAGATAAGAAGCGTACGAGTAACATCAAGGTGGTGGCGGTGTTTTCTTTCTGCGACACCATTTTGTTGAGACGTGTAAGCACATGACGTCTGATGAAAAATGCCATCTGATGATAGAAAATGAGATAAAGTGCGAGCACAAAAGTCCAAGGCATTATCATTTCTCACAATCTTGATGGAAACAGAAAACACATTATGCACTTCTTTAATGAAATTCATAATAGTGATGCCCACTTCAGATTTATTCTTTAACAAAAACACCCAAGACAAACGATTAAAATCATCCACAGCAACTAAATAAAACCTGTGTCCCTGATGATCTGGAACACGACTTGGACCCCAAATGTCTATATGGAAAAACTCAAAAGGAGAGCTACTGCTCCGACTCTGACGACTCGGGAAGACAGATCGATGATGCTTCCCTAACTGACACGCTTCACACTCGAACGACGACCGGGGTGAAATCTGAGGAGGACTTGTCGCAGTTTCTGAAACGGGAGATGACCAAAGTGCAGATGCCATAAGTAAGGGGAAACAGGTCCAGTAGAATGGAATGATGATGCTCCAGCGTAAGGTGTATGGACCAGTCGATACAACCCGCCCTGCTCACGACCATGTCCAATTACGTTGCCCGTGAGAATGTCCTGAAACACAAGAGATGATGGGTCAAATATCGCTCGACAATGAAGATCCTTAGTAATTTGACTAATTGACAGTAAGTTCATTGAGAAATTAGGGGCATGGAGCACATTCTGCAACTTCATGGAAGGTGTTAAGGCCATCTGTCCCTGTCCTGTGATGGGAGAGTAGGTCCCATATGCTATGACTACTGTCCTCCCTGGGGGAACTTGCCTTTAGGATGTGAGGTGATATCTATCTCCACACAAATGATGTGCAACACCTGAATCTACGATCCATTCTGAGGTATGTGAATCCTGGTAAAATGCAGGAGTATGAGTACTACCTGAGGAACTGTCTTCTGCAGTAGCAGCAATGTCAAGGCTGCTCTCTGGACCTGGTGGAATACTGGCTGGTGGCATGATATCACGCAGACGGGATACTAGGTCATCATATCTTGGATCTGACGCTGGGGTAGAACCATGGTGCTGTATCTGTTCTGCTGCACGGGCAGAAGCTAGGAACCCATGCTTAGAGTAGCATACGTCTTCTGTATGGCCAATCCGACGACAATAAGTGCACTGTACTCCACGACCATGGCCGACCCTACTACGTGGTCCTCGTCCACGAAGATGAGATGAGTTGCCTCTTCCTCTAGAGGCTGCCATAGCAGAAGAATTTTGCCCAGTAGTAGAAGGGCTCGAGATGCTGATACGACTCAATCGCCGAAAAGCCTCCTCCATGGGAGGAATGGTAGCGTCTGCCAGAATCTGAGAAGAAGCTGCCTCATATTGAGAGTCAAGAGAGGCTAGAAAGACTTTCACCATCGTTGCATTCCGATATGTCTTCAATTGTTCTGGAGTAGCAGTAAGAGGCATGAAACTGTGAAGCTTCTCAAACATTCTCCTCAACGCAGTGTAGTGTGCATGCAGGGGCCGACCGTTCTGCTTTATTGTGAAGATATCATGCTGTAGCTGTAGAATTTTGTTTCATTCTTGGCTTGTGAGTACGTGGCAGCAAGAATGTCCCACATGACTTTGGCAGTAGGTTGATGTAAGATATCATTAGCAATGTCTAGAATCAGAGTACCAGACAACCAGACCTGAGTATATGCGTCATCAGCCTCCCATGAGGCATACAACCCTGTTTTCTCCACTGGCTCATCCTCGGTAAGAATATGTTTCTTACCCATCGACTTTATCAGGCTCATGAACTGCATGGCCCATAACTCATAGTTGGATCCATCCATCTTCACAATAGGCGCAGGACCCTTGAAGATGCCTGAAGTGAGGATCTCAATCTTACTTTCTGACATGGTGACGGGAGAAAACAAGGATTGTAGACTAGATAAGTCTTGGTCTACACTGACATGATTAGGTTTAGTTGCACATGTAGACCTCTATGCAACCAAACTCATCAACCTTGAAGCTAGTAGAGAGCCCCTCTTTGAGATGACAACCGAACTCTAGGGTGACGCCCTAGGGGCCGTGAACAGTAAGATGGCAGCACACACGGAGGGGCGGCAGAGCACTGCCGGCCTAGCGGCGCACGGCCTGGCGGCGCACGGCTGTGCACGAGGGGCTGACGGTGCACGGGCTGTGCGTGTGGGCAGCGGGGACAGCATGCGAGGGGCTGCACGTTGTGGCGGTGGCGCGCGAGGAGTTCCATGTAAGAGTTCCATGCAGAACGTAAATTTTTGATTTTATGTAAGGTTTACACGACCTTCTGTACTTATTTAAATTTGTCCTGATACCGCAAATCTAGAAAGGTAATTCTCTTAACAGAAAGCTTCATGCCTTTAATTTAAAAGTTACTTTTAATGGTTTAAGAGAAGAAGGCCAGAGACTATTTGAACCGGAAATACAATAGTGATTTATATGGTTCAAAACTTATCCAGAACTATACGTATTATTGTAAAATGAGTACACCAATTTATTTGGCAAATAACAAATCAACGTACACTCCAACCCGTCGAATATTCAAGTGAAGATAAAAAATGTAGCAGTAGGAAAGTAGAGATTTAGATATGGATTTGAGATATAGAAAAAGGTCAATAAGATCCCATTTGACACAATATTATTCTGGTCTCGAATTTTATGGAGAAAACTACATAGTATGTTTAAATTGGAATCCCATGAAATAAACCTTATGGTCATATCAAACTGGTCAGAGTGTGTGTGTGTGTGTGTATATATATATATATATATATATATATATATATATATATATATATATAATGGGGCTGCCCCCAGGGAGTAGTCAACTTGGCTACTCCCACCCCTATTTTTCCCTCATTTCTTTATTTTTTTGGAAAATAAAAATTTGTATATTCATCATTATATCCCTCTCACATTCTATTAAAATTTCGTCAGAAACAGAGACTCCTAAGCCCTCCATCCAGACGTCATTTTTTTAACGGTCGCAGGATTTTTTAAATCGACCATGTTTGGATGGACGCCGTAGGAGTCTCTGTTTCTGACGAAATTTTAGTAGAATGTGAGAGGGATATAATGATGAATATACAAATTTTTATATTCCAAAAAAATAAAAAAATGAGAGAAAAATAGGGGTGGGAGTAGCCAAGTTGGCTACTCCCTGGGGGCAGCCCCATTTTACCCTATATATATATATAAGGCAGCAGTAGGCGTTTGATTTTTTCATGCATGGAATAAAATTGTACACAAGATGGCTGTATGAAAGTCTGGAAATGATGCATGTAGGCAGCAAGAAGGAGGGAAAGAATTGTACATATAATCAAGTGAAATGTGCATGCATGGCAACAAGGAGGAGGGGAGGGATGTACCTAATTAGATCTCCAATGGAGATCTATTTGCATGCTATAACTGGTGATTTTAGAGTATTTCCAAAGTCCTCAGCTCCCTGGATGTGCAGTGGCTGGAGCTTCTCAAGTTGCTGGACAGCAACCTTTACAAGAAAGAAAGGTTTTGATAGAGGAAGTTAGAAGAGGTCAGGGAGGCTCTTCACTGCTGGAATTTGGAAGATTTGAACAACAAACATGGAAGGAATGAGGGCTTCACGTTGGAGTTGGGAGGGGTTTAAATTAGGGGGGGGGGGTTTGGTGCTATTAATCAAGGAGGTGAGTCCTTTGTTTGTTGCCAAATGGATTGGAAAAAGAGTTCTAGTGGATAGATAATTGGAGAGACAAGTGGAGGAAGAGAAAGGATTAGGTGGTTGCTATATAGGAAAATAAAAACTCATAATATAAATTTTTTACATATGTAGCCGTCTGCTACTATTTATCTAAAATTTAATTTATATATATTTTTTACGGTTAAAATGGACCGTACACGCACCTCGAACCTCAGATTTTGATGCACAATATATCAATTTGATCGTCTCAGAATGACGATCAATATGAGTATAATATTGACATATTTTTAATTGAGTTTGGATGCCCGAGATTTTCGAGATATGGTTTTGGTTTGAGTTAAATTTTGCGATGTAAAATATAAAATGATTTTCGATTGACGAACGGTCGATTCCGTTGATCTTGTTTCGTCGAATCGGATCTCATGGTGGTCTCGATTTATTTCACGGTTTCGGAATTTGCTTCGTGGCTTTTCCGCGCACACACTACGATGCGACCGATTTTTGGTTGGTTTCGCCCAAATGGCTTTTAATTCGCGATCTACTAATTAATTTAGGCTGTTTAATATTGACAAACAACTTTATTAGGTTGATTGGATCCAAATCGGATTGGGTCCGGGTTTATGCGGATCCTGGATGTTACAGATATAAAAATCTCAAAGGTAGTCTCGTCCTCGAGACTCGAGTTAAGGTCATAAGGTGATTTGTTTGAATCTCATATGGCCATAAAAATCTCAAAGGATTTTGAATCCATAAAAGCCTTGTAGAGATAGTTGTCCGTCTTTTATGTTATTTCAGTTTCTTTATGTACCTCTCATGTAATTTACCCAAGGGCTCTCTCCCTATATAAGAGACCCGAGGGGTCTATAGAATAAATCATCAGAGTATTCTAACATGGTATCAGAGCCATGACCCTAACCTAGGGTTTTCTTTTTTTTTCCACCGTCCCCCCCTCTCTCTAGGGTTTCGCCGCGCCTCCCCTCCCCAGGGATCCCAGCCTCCCACCACCGCCGCCGGGGCCTCTCTCCTTCACCGCGCCCCTCCCACCATCGCCGCCAGCCCCTGCCGGGCCCTCACACCGCCGCCGAGCCCCTCCTCTACCCGCCGCCAACCCCTGCCGGGCCCCCACCCAAGCCGCCGGGCCCTCACCAATCGACGTCGGGCCTCTCCACCTGCTGTCCAGCCACCATCTTTGCCAAGTAGAGGCTCCCAAGGCCTCTACTCGGTTCCGGTGTGCCGCGTTCTTCCTAGGACTCGGCGTTATGTTTGATTCAAGTGCATAATCGTCTACCTATGCACTTGGATCCTACAAGGTCTTGGTAGACAGTATTTTCTTGGTCTATCAGTAGTTGTTCTTCTCCGGCATCATGTCAGATCAGAAGCTAGATATGCCCGCCATAGGTGCCTTCAAAGGTTCGGCACCAATCGTCAAGATGGACGGGACGAACTACGAACTGTGGGCGATGCAGTTCCTCAGTCTCATGAAGTCGTGTGGTAAGAAGCATATTCTTACCGAGGAAGAACCGCCAGAGAAGACAGGAATCTATGCCTCATGGGAGGCGGATGATGCGTACGCCAAGGTGTGGCTCTCAGGTACGCTCACGACGGAGATAGCGAATGATGTCCTTCACCAGCCCACCGCTAAGGCGATGTGGGATATTTTGGCTATGACGTACTCTCAGGTCCGTAATGAGACGAAGATGCTCCAGTTGCAGCATGATATATTTACCACGAAGCAGAATGGGAAGCCTCTTCATTCCCTGTACACGTCGCTTCGTGGCATGTTCGAGAAGCTCTACAGCACCATTCCGCTTACAGCGACGGCGGAACAGCAGAAGACGTTCCGCAACGCCACTATGGTTGGCGTATTACTCGCTGCCCTAGATCCGGAGTACGAGGCAGCACGCGCTCAGATACTGGCAGATGCCACCATCCCACCAATAGAAGAGGTATACAGGAGGCTCAGTCGTGTACCCGTTCCATCCAGTACAACGACTGCGACACCGTCAGCAATGGCAGTTTCCAGGGGACGTGGTGGTTTGTCCTCGTTTCGTGGCAGGGGAAGTGGTGGACGTGGCCGCGGAGGTCGCATACGCTCTACGTGCTCATATTGTCGCCGCACTGGTCATTCGGAGGATACATGCTATA